>CM065481.1:28600286-28719127 GCA_032873175.1 Leptopilina drosophilae
ATCTTTTATGATTATAGTTTTTATTTGTTTATATGAGTATAGTGTTATTATTTATTTTATATATTGGTTTAATTTTTTGTTAATTTTCATATTATTATTTATTCTTGTTTAGATATATATGTATATGTGTTTTTGATTATTTGTTATGTTGTATTAAAATTATTTGCCATTCTTTGTTATAATTTTTGTGTTAATTGAAGAAGGCTTCTGGAGAATCCCAAGAATCCTTTTGAGATTTTTCAGTTACTGGAGTGTCCCAGATTTCATTATTAATTTGAGTAATGTTTGAATTTTCAATTGGCGTTCCTGGGATTTCCCAGAATTCGTCGTTATTAAAAGTATTTTTCTCGTTTTTAGGTAGCAATTTTTTGTTTCTTATTGGCCCTGTGCATTGAGTTTTTGTGTGCCCTCTTAAAAAACAAAATTCACAACAATTTGTCCATTTATATAATTTAAGTTTTAATATTGATGGTTCTTCTTGAGACATAACGAAAATGGATCCCTTTTGATTATATTCTCTTTCTTGTTCAGAGAAATAATATGTTTTATTTAGTAATTTTAGAATGTGTCTGGCTGCGGCATGTTCGCCGTCTTTAATTTTTCTCTCGTCTCTGGACCTCGCAACAAAGACGTTATCATGATTTAAGTCTTTAACAACGCATTTTATGTTATATCGTCTGTTGTTGGGAGGCCCGGATACTGATTCTACTGAGTAATTAGGTTTAGTAAGATCATATTCCGCAGTAAACTCTTTCAAAATTCCTTTTGGAAATTCAATAGCCTCAATGTTTCCTTTTGGGAAAACATTTATGCAGATGAGTTCTTCGTGCAAGGGAGGTGTTTTGAGCGTCATTTCTGCCATCTATAATACAGAAAATAATGTTATTATTTTTATTCATAAGCAAGTTTTAACTTATCTATATGTTTTTGAAACCTTTGACCTTCATTTGTGATTAGAATTGCGGTATGTTTGTCTAAGAGATCCACAATTTCGTATGGCCCGTGATAATATGGCTCGAATTTGCTTTTCTTAACTTCCCTTAAAACATAAGCATTATCTCCTATTTTTCCTAAGAAGGGATTTAATTTTTTATCGTATTTTTGTTTGGACTTAAGCTTAGCTTGTATGAGGTTTTTCGCGGCCATGTTTCTTATCTCTGTTAGCCTCGATATTAATTCAACTAAATAGGAACCGTAAGTTTCGAGTTTTTCTTCTGAAGGAAAGGAAGTAGGAGTTCTAGCTATTTTTCCGAATACTAATTCGAAAGGAGTGAAATTTGTAGCTTCATGAACTGATGTATTATAAGCAAACACACAAAATGGTAGTAGTTTGTCCCAATCGTCGTAGTTTTCCGAATATTGTTTTAGGAAATCTACGAGCACTATATGGCTTCTTTCTAAACTGCCATTTGTTTGAGGTCTATATCCTGAAGTTGTAACTTGCTGAACTCCAAAGATTTTTGACAATTTTCTCATGAGTTTACTTATGAAGCCTCCTCCTTTGTCAGTTAAAATTGACTTAGGAGCTCCATATCTAGAATATAATTCTGCAGCTACAGCATGTGCTATTGTTGTGGTTGATACATCAGGGATTGCTACTGCAATACAATATTTTGATAAATGGTCTTGCATGGTAAGAATGTGGCAATTACCATCAGGAGTTGTAGGAAGTTTTTCTACTGTATCCAAGGATACTTTATCAAAAGCATCTAATGGAGTGTCCGTAATTAGCATTGGTTCTCTGGTTTTTACTCGAACAAGTTTTTGTTCTTGACAAGTGGGACATTTTCTTATGAATTCAGTTACTTGGTCCTTAAGACCAGTCCAGAAGAATTTTTCTCGTATTCTACGATAGGTTTTTGTTACGCCTTTATGTCCTCCTATTTTGCTGTTATGATATTCTTTGATTATTTCCTCTCGAATTTCTTCTTTTCGAATTGTAACTTGACCATAACATACAGTGACCTTTATGTTACTATTTTGGAAAATCGTATCTATTATTTGCAGAAATTCTCCTTTTATTAGTTCGTCCGTTATGTCATTTCTTCTGGAAATTCTAATTTCCTTTAATTTTTCGCTTTGAAGGATTATTTTTAAGTTTTGTAGTACGTCAAGGACATCCGTCTTTATTAATGGGTCAAAATAATTGTGTTTCACTATTAGGGTATAAATATTATACTGTCCTCGAGGAGTAATTAGAATTTGTCCCTTTTGAGGATTTTATAATTTTATTTCTTGTGGATCAATTGCTCCGATGTCAATAAGTAATCTTCCTACGGGAGTTATGAACTCGCAATCGGCTGACAGGAAATGGGCATAATTATTTCGATAATAGGTTAAACTTTCCCTACAACTGCTTACATTTTTGTTGAGAATTCTTTTATATCGTCTTTTATTGTTGGAATTTCTGGTGGAATACTAGCAATAGATTTTTCTAATTCTGACCTGACCGTTTGGTTTTTAGTGATTCGTTAGGTGATGATTGACTTTCTTTATCTTCTGCTTCGGATTCAGAAGTTTCTTCTCTTATTACAGGATGTTTATAAGGTGTTGATATTGCAAGAGGTTGATTAAAGCTTAAAGGTGTTATTGATTTTCTTGTTTGGTCTGCAAAAGTTACATTCTTTCCTTTATATAATTCTTCTGTCGTTTGCTTCTTTTTACTTACGTTATCACTTTCTATGTTTTGAATCATGTCAGTTAATTCTTGTAACTCCTTGTGGGTACCTTTTAGAATTTCGTTTAGCTTTTCTGCGAAATCCGTATGGCTCCCAGGTATGTATTCGTTTGCGGCTTTGTGGACGTCAGAATCATCATCTCCAACCGATGCATTAAGCCAATCTCTTGCTGGTAATTCTTCTTCTGTCAACCAATCTTCATGTTGGGCTATTGATTCATCGAATAGGGCAATTGATTTTTCTAATTCCTTTGCTATTTCTTTTCTAGTTTTGGGAACATTTTGTTCTTCTTCAGATGAACTATATTCGCTTCCACTTATCGGTGGGCTTACTATTTTTACTACTCCTTTATTTTCTGTAGTTGGTTTGGCGATGATCTCGTACGGTTCAAAAGGTATGACGAGGGGTGCACTTTTTGGTGCATATGGATCATACAATGGAGTAGGAATGACTAAACTAGGTAGAACGCTAGAGCTTTTCTTGCGTATAGGTGGTTTCTCACTTTCCTCTGAATCGGAACTTGAAGATGCATCTTCGATAATTTTGGTTTTTGTGGGTCGTGGTTGGTTTTTATTTTTCTGAGAGACGCGTTGTCCAATAGAGCTAGTTTCTAATAATTTTGTATTTGTATTAGATTTGTTTGTAGGTTTTATGATGCCTTTAATTTTTGTTGGCTGTTTAAGAATTCCTTGTTTTTGAGTTGACGTCCTAGCAATTCCTGAACTTGTGGATGGAGCTGTAGGTTTAGGATCTTTAGATTGTCTGGTCTGTACAAGAATTCTTGCTTGTTTCTTGATATTCGGTTCTTCTATTACGGTTTCGATGGGATTTCTTGATAAGGCGTTCGCATTATGATTTAATTTTCCTGGTTTGTATTTAAATTCGTATTCGTAATCTCTTAGTTTTAATCTCCAACGAACTAATCTTTGTCCGGGGTCTTTAATTGAGTCAATTCATTTTTGTGGCTCGTGGTCGCTAACTAATGTAAACTTTTTTCCGTAAATATATGGTCTAAAATGATTAACCGCGTAAAGAACAGCTAAACATTCTTTTTCAGTTGTAGAATAGTTTTGTTCGGAAGCATTTTAAACTTTTGAAAGGTATGCTATTGGTAGATCGATGCCATCCTTGTTTTGACTTAAGACGGCGCCTACTGCAAAATCTGAAGCATCCGTTGTTATGGTGGACATTTTAGTATAATCGGGATATTGTAATATGGGGCTATTGCATAACATAGATCTAAGTTCCTTGAAGCTCTTATCTTGTTCTAGTCCCCACTTGAATTTGACGTTCTTTTTCAATAGGTTTGAAAGTGGTTTTGCTTTTGCGGAGAAGTCTTTTATGAATCTTCGATAATAACCAGCGAGGCCTAGAAATTGTTTTACATTTCTGGGGGTTTTTGGTGTTGGAAATTGTTCTACCGCTTCTATCTTTTTTGGATTCGGTTTTACTCCATCACTACTGATTATGTGTCCCAGATAAGCTACTTCTCTACAGAGAAATTCGCATTTTTCGGGTTGTAATGTCAAATTTGCTTCCTTTAGTCTTTGCAATAAGCGTTTTACTTTTGTGCCATGTTCCTCTAAATCTTCAGCGTATATTACTATGTCGTCTAGATAAACAAATAATTCTACACCTTGTAATCCAAGTAATACTTGATCCATCAATCTTTGAAATGTTGCTGGTGAATTTTTTAGTCCCATTGGCATTCTAACGTACTCGTAGTGTCCTTGTACTGTTGAAAATGCTGTTTTTTGTCTATCCTTTGGATCTAATTTTATTTGATGAAATCCACTTGCTAAATCAAAAACTGAAAAATACTGTGCTTGGCCCAGGGAATCAATTACGCTAGTAATATGAGGCAGTGGGTAAAAGTCACCTACTGTTTTGTCATTAAGGGCTCTGAAATCTATAACTATTCTCCATTTTTTCTTTCCCGTAGCGTCAATTTTCTTGGGTATGATAAGTAATGGTGAATTGTAAGGTGAAGCAGAAGGTTTTATTGCTCCTTCTGAATTCATTCGATCGATGACCTTGTCTATCTCTTCTTTCTGGGCAGGAGAGAATCTATAAGGTCTGGTATGAATTGGAATTTCGTCTACAGTTATAATTTTGTGTTGTACTTTATTGGTTGGTTTTAAAGGTTCTCCTGTTAAGTGAAAACTTTCAGGAAACTCTCTTACTATGTTTTTGACATGTTCTTGTTCTTCAGCGTTTAAGTGATCTAATCTTAGATTATCAATAATAGCTGAAATGCGATCTATTGGTTCTTCATATTCTTCATCTGATGAGTCCTCATCTATTTCTTCACCTGGTAATGGATAATATTCAAAAGGAATGAGTTCCTGGGGTGGTACCTCTATTTCCACATCATTTACTGTGGTATTTATCGCAAAGATGTGGCACAATCCGTTATTATTGGACACGATACCTTCTTCTATTATTAATCCTTCTTCTGTTTTAATTAGTGGTAAATAACCTTTTTTTACTTCATTATTTGATACTTCAATTGGTATCACCTGTCTACCTCTGGCATTAATTGTTAATCCTCGTCTTTTATTTTCTTTGTTTTCCACTAAATTTTCCTTAAATTTAATTGATTCTATATCTTGAAATTCCTGACTCGTCGTCGCGTCTGTCCGTCGAGCTGGATAGGAGTTTAAATGTTTCTCGTTAATTGGAGCTGGAGATTGAGCACGTGGGGGGCGTCTTAGATCCTCCATAAGAATTATTATGTCCGTCCATTCTTTGTGGTTGTGGGTAAAACGGGTAGGGATGATAGGGCATGAATGGTGGTTGATTAAATTGATTAGGATAATAGGGGTAAGGTGAATAATATCCAGCAACTGATTGTTGCGGTTGAGGTAAAATGGGTTGCTTTAAGATTCCTATGGGAGTAGGAGAGTGAGAACGCGGTATGTTTGACTCGGTCTCAGGATTAAAGCGTACACGAGGGCTCGGACTCCTATTTCTAGCCTCAAAATTATAATTATAAGTCTTATTTTCGCTCGGCTGCTGATATCTCGATACATGATAAGTTTAATTATTTTTCTCTGCTTGATGTTGGTGTCTTATTTCAAATTGTAGTGCAGCTTCCACAGCATCTTTCTTGTTTCTTATATTGCGTGCTTCTATTAAACTTGCAATAGAATCGGGTAGTCCGTTAATGAATGTTTCTAAAGCGCAATCGTTTAAGGGTTCTAACATGTTTTTCATTTTGTCTGCGCCATATGAGTTTACGAGGGCAGAAGTAGCTCCTGCTACCAAAAGAGTTAATCTATCATAAAATTTGCTTACACTTTCACCCCGGGTCATACGAATTGTGGATATCTCATGAAGATACCATACATACGACTTTTTCGGAGCATATCTTTGTTTTAAATGTTGAATTAGATCGTCAAGAGTGTCAAAGGTTTTACCATATGTGCTGTCGCGTGCGACACCTTTTAATTTGGATAACACAAGTTTAATATATTGTCTTTCACAATTAATGGGAATAGAAGATTCCCCGTTAGTTATATTTTCAATAAATTCTCTTAAAGGCATGTTTTTACCATCATAAAAAGGAATATGCATAGTTCCTTGTTGGAGTGCAAAACATTCCGCCATGGTAGTAATCATGGGGTCATTATTGGTAGATTCGTTATCGTCAGTCATTTTGCTGATTTGATTGCCTATTTTCGTATGAATTTAACTAATTTATTATCTAAATTTCGTTAATAATGTCAAAATTGAAGGGTAACCCTAAAACGCCGGTTATGTCCGTAAAACCAGTATAATTAATAGAGTGAAATTCTAAAACCGTGTGATTAACACAAACCTGAGCTTGCCCTAAGGTTTTTATTGTACCTTCTCTGAGAGAGAGAGAGTTTTAGTGAAGTCAATTCCAAAGAAAGAGTTTAATTCTTTGCTTTTTATTAAATTTATAGGTAATGAATGATCGATAATAAATTTTGCATCAAAATCCTTAAAGAATGTTGATTTTAATAAGATAAGTGGGTATAAATTATTGTATCTTTCTATGAAATAAAAGTATGAACTCATGAGGGGTTCGCTTGTGGAGACCGCTTAAAGGCTTAAGCCTATTAAGTGCAGTTGTTTCCGTGGTATGGGCGTCCGACTTGACTCGACTTGAACTACTGCGAGTGAACTGCGCGCGAAGTCAGTGAGTAGTTAGAGTCAATCGTATGATTTTCGCGCTATATTTGAATTTGAATTTATTAATATTTTTATGAAATTCTCGTTTAATATGAATTACTTCGATTTATTATTAATTAAACTCAATGCGGTTGGACTTTTAGCTATTGCTTCAATACTTTTAAGATTAATTTTTTCTTTGTGTCTAGAGTCCAGCTCTCGCCTCGATAATCTATTTCGTTTTGAAAATAATCAAAATGACAAACTTGGTCAAGACTAGCAGCTCCTAAAACTGCAATAATGTTAGAATCGCTTTGATAATCTACAACTTCGAATTTGGTTAAAATTTAGCCAATTATTTCTTTTTCACTAGTAAATGAGTTTATTATATTTATAGGTAAATTCACTTCACCAATAGTTTGAATTTCGTTGTTATGAAGTGAATAAGTTAATTCTTTATTAATACTAACAGAAATGTCTAACTCTGAACTTTTTATTAAATTTTTAGATATTGTAGGATCAAGAGCGTAATATTTATCTTGAGAAATAATATATCTAGAATTAAATTCACCAGTTGGGTAGATACAAGGTGTTTCAGTGTATTTATACATGTGATTGCCTGAATTTATTTATTTATTTATTTTTTTTTATTTTATTAATTGACTTATTAGAATTTTCTATTAAATATACTTAATGTTGTTGGATTTTGAGTTATTGCTTCAAGACCACCTTTAAATCTATGTATTATTATATCCTTATTCCAATTTCCGTCTTGACCAACTATTTTGTTTTGAAAATAATTAAATTGACAAAATTGATCGAGCGTAGCGGCTCCTAAAATTGCAATTATATTAGAATTGGTTTGATAATTAACTACACCAAATTTTAACGATACTTTTTCGCTTGATTCGCCTTTTGTGTAATATTCGTTTGTTATGTGAACTGGTAAAATTACTTGGCCAATAGTTCTAATTTCTCCTTTAAAAAGTGAATAAGTTTTGTTTTTGTCAATATTAACAAAAGATTCTAATTCAGAACTCTTCATAAGATTAATCGAAATAGTAGGATCAATAAGAAATCTTTTCTTTTGAGATATACAATGATGAGATATAAAATGTCCACTTGGATAATTAAAGGAAGAATTCAAATATTTATGCATATATGTATGTCTTAATCCTTGGTCGATCGTCTGATTTAAAATAGATTATACTACTGTGAGACTGTCGCCTAAAGGCGAGATACAGTAGTTTAAGTAAATGCAATTTCTTGTCCAAAGGGGACTCGCGCCTAATTTTAATTGTATAAATTACACACTGTCTTATGAGAACCACAAAAAACGATTAAAAGGATTAAAGTTGCAATGAAAACACTTGCATAAACAAAACACATGATCGAATCACTATTATTTTATGAATCTTAGCTTTATTTACATTAATTTGAGTGTTTTTAATAGAGTTTTTCCTATAATTCCTGAAAATTTAGTATCTATTTCTATATTGACAGTATGAAATTGTATTTCTTTATTTAATATTAAAAACTTTATTATCTCAAAATATAGAGTGGAAATATTAAATTTATTTTGTAATTTTTGCATTTGGTTGACCGTATTAATTAATTTGTTTAGTAATGAGAAGGCCTAGATACGGTTTGTTTTTTTTAAAAGAATTTTATTGAAATCCCAACTAGTTTCGAACTATATAGTTCCTCATCAGGGGATGAAAATTTTATAAACATGTTGTTATCCACACGTCAGACATATAGTTTATAAGATTTCAAAAAGGATTAAATAAAGAAATCAAATGATCTGAAAGAGGAAACAAAGAAATTTTTTTAAAAATTATTATTTCAAATTTAAATGGAATTTGTAGGTTAAGTTTTCATTTATGAAAATAAAAATATCTTACCTTTTAAAAGAACATTATAAGTATGAAATAAAAAATATTAAATTGTTAAGGAAACTTTTATAAAAGTTTCTCATAATTAGAAAATTTTTTCCTTTAAAATTAATAAAAATCAAAGATTTTAAAGAAACACATTTTTTATTGAAAATGTGCTTCTATGATTAGAGAGTTTTGACAGAAAGGTTAGGTTGTGTAGTTGGGTGCAGGTATAGTTGATAAAGTAGATATCTATGTTATTAGACTTATTTAAATTATGTTTTAAAAGATGTAATCAAATTATAGTATATTTTATCTAAATTGTCGATATCTGTTCTATAATTAATACTGTTACTATTGTTTTTAATATAGAACATTTCTAAATTTTTTATTTTCCAGTTATTTATTTCAATTTGTAAGATATTAGTATTTTCAAAATCAAAAGAATGATTATTATCAAAAATATGATTAGTTAGAGCATTAATATTATGGTTGTGAGTGATATATCGTTTATGCTCTTTTATTCTAATTTTAAGATGTCTTAGAGTTTCTCCGATATAACAACTATTACAATCACTACATTGAATTTTATATATGCATCCAACTCTCTGAAATTTCTCTGTTGGATCTTTAAATTTTGGAAAAATTTTATTTTTTAAATTATCAGAGTTTGTAAAAACCAAATTAAAGTTATATTGTTTAAAAATATTAAAGAGAATTTTATCAAAATATTGGATATATGGAACACTTATTATTTTTTCCTTTGGAAAATTGTTTTTGTCATTCTTTTCTCTAGATAAATTATTAATAAGAGTATTATACCTCTGTGAAATCTTTCTATTTAACAGATCAGTTGGATATCCATTAAGTAATAAAGTTTTTTTAACAATATCAAGGTTTTCAAGATGAAATTGTTGATCTGACAATTTTATAGCCCTATCAACAAGAGTATATATAATACCAATTTTATAACTTAAAGGGTGGTGTGAATAGAAATTCATATATCTGCCCGTCCAAATTGCTTTTCGGAACCAGTTTGTTTGAACAAAATTATTACTATCAACTGAAAGGGAAAGATCTAGAAAATTAATTTTATTATTATTAGATAATTCTAAAGTGAATTTTAAATGTTTATCGATAGAATTGAATCTACATAAAATATCATCCACCTTATTTGAAGGTGCACATATTAATATATCATCAATATATCGAAAATAAAAAATAATTTTGTAATTAATCTTACTCAATATTTTATCCTCAATACCTTCCATGACAAAATTAGCTACACTGGAAGATATGGGAGAACCCATTGGTAAAAACAGTATTAATTATAGAACAGATATCGACAATTTAGATAAAATATACTATAATTTGATTACATCTTTTAAAACATAATTTAAATAAGTCTAATAACATAGATATCTACTTTATCAACTATACCTGCACCCAACTACACAACCTAACCTTTCTGTCAAAACTCTCTAATCATAGAAGCACATTTTCAATAAAAAATGTGTTTCTTTAAAATCTTTGATTTTTATTAATTTTAAAGGAAAAAATTTTCTAATTATGAGAAACTTTTATAAAAGTTTCCTTAACAATTTAATATTTTTTATTTCATACTTATAATGTTCTTTTAAAAGGTAAGATATTTTTATTTTCATAAATGAAAACTTAACCTACAAATTCCATTTAAATTTGAAATAATAATTTTTAAAAAAATTTCTTTGTTTCCTCTTTCAGATCATTTGATTTCTTTATTTAATCCTTTTTGAAATCTTATAAACTATATGTCTGACGTGTGGATAACAACATGTTTATAAAATTTTCATCCCCTGATGAGGAACTATATAGTTCGAAACTAGTTGGGATTTCAATAAAATTCTTTAAAAAAAAACAAACCGTATCTAGGCCTTCTCATTACTAAACAAATTAAATTTATTATTAATTTTTGAATATTCAGCAAGGTTTGAATACTTTATTATGTTTTTGTCGACAAGATAAAAGTTTGATGAAGAATCACATAAAATATTGCTGATTTATTCTAAAAATTATAAGAATAATTTATAATAGTGTTATTTTGATGATTAATTGTTAAATTTGGCATAGATGTTTAATTCTTTTTATGAAAATGAGCTTGTTTCTATTGTTTTTGCTCATCTATTGTTAACTCTAAATCGATTTCCTCAAGATAAAATGACAATTTTTCCGTGAATTTATTACCTACAATTCCCGAAATTGGCAATTTTAATCCCGTATGTACGATATGAAATTTAATTTCTTCGCAAACAATAGGAATAATGATACTTTTGGAGTTGTAATTCTTTGATTTAATAAAAGGAACTAGTATATTGTTTTCTATTAAATTATAGTTTACTGTGTGATCTAAAATAAAATCTGCTGATCTGTTTTGCAAATAGTCAGAATAAATTGTAATTATGTTATATTTTTTATTAAAAGATAGCATGAATAATTAAATTTTAAACAAGAAAATTAATTAATGTCAGTATTAAACTAGATATTTTTGTTGTAATAATTTTATGGAAGTTTTGTAAGAGAAGAATTTTGAAAAATTCGACTAACTCGTCTAATAATTCGCTGTCGAATAGAATTTTCTCTTCTTTGAACTTGTCTATTGTTCTCTTCAGCAATTCGACTAAAATAGTTGGTTTCAAATAATCGATCGAGAAACGGTGCGCCTAAGACACCAATAATTTCGGATTCTCTCTCGTATTCTATGATTTCAAATTTTAAAGTAAAATCGTGAAATTCTATTTCAGTATCGCCTCTAGTGCAGATCGAATTTTGTCTCGCAATATAACAAATATTTCTATTTATATTAACGAATGAAGATAATTCCGTTTCTTTTATTAAATTAAAATGAATAGTATGATCAATAAAAAAATTACCTGCATGATTTGCTAAATCGCCTGAAATTAACTCTATTTGAGGATAGTTAAATCTATTTGAATTAATTAGTTCAAAATAATTATTCATTAAAGGCAATTTTCGTTTATTTCTAATTTTGTATACAATTATTTGTGTAATTCGAATTTTACTATGAGACTTATTTTTTATTATTTAATATATTTTCAGTATTATTTAAAAGTGCTTCGAAAAAGTCCGAAAATTCTTGTTGTGTTTTTAATGTTTTTACTTCTAATACTTTTTCTATGGTTTCTAAGGATTTTTCCTGTTGTCTTTTTTGAACTTTTCGTCCTCCTCTATTCCTGGGCTTTTTGAAGACTTGGTCCTCGTTTTGCATGTTAGTTAAACTGTAAGAAAAGACACTTTGTCTTTTAATTTGTCTAACTGGTTGTTTTTATGATTGATTAAAAAGAAAATCAATTATTAAAGTGAAACAAAAGAGATCCCCGCCGAACGGCGTAGAATTTCAGCTTATTAAGGTCGAAATTCGGCGAAAAGGCGTAAAATAACCTCAATTATGTTTCAACTTAAATAATTTTCAATTGTTATCTTTAAATTAACAAATTCGCCGAAAAGGCGTAAAATGTTACTTTCAAAGATTAATTGTTAAAGTGTAATGAAATCGTTTTATTAACAATTCTGCAAAAGCAAAATTGCAAGGTCGAAATTCGCCGAAAAGGCGTAAAATCAACCTTTTAAAACGATTAGTGTGTAGTAAAGTAGTATAATTGTGTAATTGTAAAAGTTTTGTCAAGCTAATATTTTATCCTAAGTGTAATTTAATTTTAACTTGCACCACGTGAATGGAAAGAAAAGGCTTCATATAACTCCTAACCGCGAGTAGAAACAACGATTCTAAGTGTTAATATTAAATTACTTGCACAATAACCGAGTACAATTCTATCCGCAATTGCCGATTAAAGAAAGGAGTAATCTATTAGTTAAACGATGTTAAAATGAATTTTAAAGAGTGAATTTAATAAAGTTCGTATATTTTTGGAATACTTATTATTTATTAACAAAAGTAGCAAATCCAACCGCTGCCACCAAATCAGCTGGTACGACCCGAGCTAAGGTTAGGTTAGTTTACTAATTTATTAGTAAAGTTGGAGACAAGTTGCTGATTAGTCAAGTTGGTAAGACTTGACATTTATTTTTAAGTGTGGATTCGTTTGACTTTAAAAGAACTACGGGTTCTCGTTAATTAAACATATGCATATTCCTTATTTATAACGTTTATTCATTAAACAATGTTGTATTTAACAATATAGTTCTTACTGACAATTCAGTTGTGTACAGTAGAAAGATACAATGAATAAGCTGCAACCAGCTATGCTTCGCTGCTTACAGGGATGAATTATGATTTTGTTTTCAGTTCGTTATTTTAGCACATAAAGCACTACACGACTATTTTGACAGTTAATTCACAAATTCTAAGTGTTAATTCGAACACCGTACCTTGATACAAAAGAAAACTTGTTTTCTTAATATTTCGAAATAACTTGCACTAATTTGATTAAAAATTAGAAAGAAAATAGTGAAAAGACTGTTTTAATGATACGACGATAGTATTAATTAAGATTGCTAATTATTAGTGCTAATTACTTCTTAATAAAGAAGACAAGTTTCCTTTTTAAACACCGAAGTTAACAACTTAAATTAAACGATCGAAGGGCCGACTCACGACACTGTTCGGTCAGAAACTCACCGGAGTATTTGACGGTTGTTAACAATTAGAATGGGGTTTATATAGTGGAAAATTGCTTACTCGATTGGGGATGAGACATGAAAACGTCACGTACTCTAGTCTATTCCTAGAAAACAAGCATTCCAACGGGTCTTAGAAATGTCATGTTCTGTATCGTTTTTCGTTAATTTAGCAATTATGGATACAGTTTTTAATGCATTTTGCTGATTAGTTATAGACAAGAAATATGACACTCGATAACAGAAACTGATGACGACATTGAGAATGAAATTTTATATGAATGACATAAATGAATTGGGAATGAACAATATGAAAAGCTCAATGAAAAACAAAAAGAAATTGTTGATATCATTCTAGAAACATTAAATGAAGAACTACACATTGTGAATAACAAATGGCGATGCTTTTATATTTATGGACCTGCACGTTTGATTCGTTTATTACAAAGTAAAGGAATAAAAGTTTGTACTATGGCTTTCACTGGCATTGCAGCTACCTTATTGCCTCATGGAAAAACTGTTCACAGGACTTATAAATTACGAATTGCAATTTACGGTGATTCATCTTCAACTATTAAAGCACAATCTAAAGAAGCTGAATATTTAGAAAATATACAATTATTTTTCTGGGATGAAGCACCAATGGCACCAAGGCATGCATTGCAATTAGTAGATAAATAAATAATGATACTTGGAGGCCATTTACGACAGCTGTTACCAGTTAATCATAATGCTATTCGCAGTAAATTAGTAAATCTTTGAATTAAGTATAGTAATGTATGGTGTTCCTTTCTCCAATTTTCACTAGCAGAAAATATGCGTGCTTTACCGGTATGTTGAATTGAGTCTTGTCGCACAAAATACCAAGTAACTGGCAGTTACTTGGTCTTTCGTGCAACGAGCACTCGAATAATACCCTTCGTCGCGCAGAAAATATAACTAACTGCAAGAGAATATAATGGGGATTTCTAAAAAAGGTTTGTTTAATATAATAATTTTAGAATAAATAAAAAAATATAAATTATTTATTATAATATATAATATATTATTTATTATAATATATAATATATTATTTATTATAATATATAATATATTATTTATTATAATATATAATGTGATAATAAAATTATAAAATCAAACCAAGAAATTGAGAAATTTAATACAGAATTAAAATTTCTTTTCTGCTTTGAAATAAAATGTTTTTTATTGTCAATATTAAACGTAAAAACTCAGGTAAATATTATTAACATTCCTGATTGGTTATTAAGCCTTCAGTACAGTTGTTTACAGTTAAATTGTTCAAAAAAATGACAAGTTTTAGGAATGATCAACCATGATTAAGTAGATTACTATTTTTTGACACTTAACTTTAAACTAATTATTTATTAATAATAAAAAATTATTAATTATTGTTCTTTAGATTAAAATAATTTTTTTTAATTGCTTTTAATAAATTTAAATTAATAAATTAAAATAAATGTAATTAAAAATTATATAATTAACTTTTGAAATTAATAATGGAAAAATATTAATTATTTAAGAAATTGTATTGCAACTTTTATTAGCTCTATATAATATTTTGCAGTTACTTGATCTTTCAAATTACTGGCGTTCTTTTTTCAGCCCTCGTCGCATGAAAAACTTAGGTAACTGAACTGCTTCGAGAGCGGTCTACTGATACTTGGTGTTTCGTGCGACGAGGACTCGTAAAAGAAAGCTAATATTTTGAAAGACCAAGTAACTGTGCAGTTACTTGGTGTTTGAAATCACGACCCTCAAATAGTGATGCACTTCGAGCGAGTCTCGTCTCGAAAAACCGAGAATCTCACGAAAAAAACAATGAAAACAATTGAATGTTATATTTTCATCTCTTTTCTTTTATGAAAGGACAGAGTCTCGTCGTGCATCACTACCCTCAAAATATGTCACAATACCCAAATATGGCTCTAGGTATCTGACAGTTAACCTAGTTTCTCGAATTCTTTACAGTTACCAGTAAAATAACATAATTATTAAAAAAAATTTATTATTTAATTTAATAATTTTAAAAAATGTTTTGCATAAACAGGTGTATCTTTTTATTACGATTCCAACGATATAAAAAAATCATTTTTGATTTTTTTGCTGTTACTGTGTTTTTCCAAAACACGGCAGTTATCCTTTCTTTAAAGTAGAGTCTACAATGAGACAAGGTGCGCATCGATGTTCATAGCTATAGATATACCACAGCATGCTTTAGTATACCTATAGCTATGAACATCGATGCGCACCTTCTCTTATTGTAGACTCTGCTTAAAAAGACATGGAGTGGAAAGGTCGAATGTATCGAAGTAAAGAATGGGCAATGAGTATGTAAAATCTTAATAGAAGGGTGTTTTCAAAATTATTTGGACATGTGAAGGTGGCGCTGCAGTCGTATGTTATTTAAAAAGAGCGCGAATATATACATTTTATTTTTGTTAAGACTCATAATAAATTTTATTTTGCATTGTCAAAAAAACGTCAATATTTTAAATATTTAAATATAAGCAAATTATTAACTGAAAAAATTTTAATATTATAATGCCTGTATTATAATTAATATTATTATTAATAAAATACTAGACTTGGACAATGGGCATATAAAAACTAGCAGCGTAAGACGGCCGCTTGCGTCTGTCGGAGGAGCTAGTCCTCATAATAATATATATTAGGAAAAATGATATTGTTCGGAAAAAAGACTTTTGGAAAATTGAGTTCGGAAAAATGATTTAGGAAAATAGTTTTAGGAAAAATTAAGTATTAGGAAAAGTAGTTGTTAGGAAAATACGTTTAGGAATGTACGATTAGAAAATTCGTTGGGGAACGAAATGAAAATATTAAATTGTGAAAAGAAAATGAAGGTAAAAAGATTTTTCTCTTACAAAGTGAATATTATAATAAAAGATGTATACATATTATAAAAAGATATAAAACTATCACAATGACTTTTCTTTTTCTTGCGCACTGTAAAAATGAAAACGATTTAAATTAAATGAGAAGAAAACTGTCAGTTTATAATGGAGTTAATATTTTAGAGGTGACAGGTTAAGACTCAGTATCTTAGGGAAATTACTTGAAAAAAACGAACTACTGGGGTTGAAGACATTTCACGCCTGCTTTCGTGACAAATGTTACATTCTTAAGCATAGAAAGAAATGAAACTAGAAAAACAAAGTGGACTATTTATAAAAATTCTCCACTACGCAAGTTTATTAGTTCTGAGAATATTTATTGTCACTAACTGTAATTTAACTAAAAACAAACAAGAAAATCCAAATTATTTAATTGAAAACTGCATAAATTTAAAAAATACGAACTTAAAGTAGTTTTAAATAAGCATATTCAAATCTTTGCATATAATTTTTGTACTAAAATTATAAAAGTCAATTCTCTATAAAATGAAGTTTTTTTTATAATAAAAAATTTTTATAATAATCGTTTTTGTATATTAGAATACAGTAGACCAATTAAGAAGTAAGTTTTCAAAATCTGATAAATCCAAATTTTGTCATTTCGAGAAATTTAAACAAATGACAATTTTCACACAACCATTAAAATTATCTTTAATGTAGAAAAAATGTAATAAAATATTCATTTTTTAATATTTTTTCTATTTAAAAGGCCATGTTTGTAATTAAATTCTATTGTAATAGGAAATTTAAAGGTTTTAATAATTTTTTCTAATAAAAAGATAGAAATTAAAATTCATCAAGGTTAGGCCAAAATATTTTATAAACTGAAAATTCTTTATTAATAAATTTTTTTTCTTAAACTGTACAGTGGTAAATAGATTTCTAATGATTTTAATATTTTAAATACGTGTTTATCTCCATTTTTAAAAAAATGGATTTATCAACTTTTGAAAAATTGCTCCTCAATTTCTTTCAGCATTTATAGATATAATGAAGTAACTTGCGGAAAGTTCCCTGTGCATATTATATTTTAAGTGCGGGTTTTGATGGTTACTTGAACTTTGCGAATTTCCGTGTATACTCACTGATATCGATGTTTGCTTAAGAAATTGATCATGCTCAAGACGTTAGCGTAGTGTAAGAAAATTTCAATATTTTCCTCGATAAAGTTTATATGTCGATTTACTGTCTTAAGTTGGTGCAGCTTATCATTTTTAAATTTATGTAAAACTTTACAAAAAACTAAGGGGTTTATAAGAGACAATTTTCAAAAATTACACAGGCACACAAAAAAAAGTTGTCTGTTCAATGCACCAGACATACATATCTTATAGTAATTTTGCCCGCTGAAAACGAATCTGAAGTCAGAATTGCTCCATCACCCTCAGTTTTCTTTTAAATCGACAAAACTACCCTTAAATTCAAATTTTAAAGTAAAAAAATTGAATAACAGATTTCTCTCTAAAACAAAACAATAAATTTATCTACTTTTGCTACAACAACTCAAAAGCAATGTCAACATTGCTCCATCACCCTCTGTTTTTTTTAAATTGAAAAACCAACCCTTAAATTTACAAAATAAAATTTTAATGTAAAAAAAAATTAAAAGCAACATTGTTTTTCAAAATAGAACAAGAAATTTATGTGTTTCTCTTTTAACAACTCAAAAGCAATGTCAAAATTGCTCCATCATCCTCTGTTTTTTTTAAATTGAAAAACCAACCCTTAAATTTACAAAATAAAATTTTAATGTAAAAAAAAATTAAAAGCAACATTGTTTTTCAAAACAGAACAAGAAATTTATGTGTTTCTCTTTTAACAACTCAAAAGCAATGTCAAAATTGCTCCATCATCCTCTGTTTTTTTTAAATTGAAAAACCAACCCTTAAATTCACAAAATAAAAGTTTAAAGTAAAAAAATTAAAAATCACATTGTTTTTCAAAACAGAACAATAAATTTATGTATTTCTTTTTTAACAACTCAAAAGCATTATCAAAATTGCGCAATCACCCTTTGTTTTTTCAAATTGAAATAACTACCCCTAATATGTACACTGAACGAAAATGTATAATAAATTTTGTAAAAGTATTTTATAATTTGGGGAAAAAGTGCAACAAACCGATATATTGATAAAAAAATATTAAATTTAAAAAAAAATTATATCGAATTTAGTATAATTATATCAAATATGAAGAATTTAAATTCAATTTTAAATATTTTAATATAACTTTACTAAATTCTACATATATTTTTTTAAAGTTTAGTATTTTTTATATCAAAATTTCGGTTTGTTGTACTTTTTCCCCAAATTGTAAAATACTTTTACAAAATTTAATATACATTTTCTTTCAGTGTACATATTAGGGGTAGTTATTTCAATTTGAAAAAACAGAGGGTGATAGAAAAATTTTGACATTGCTTTTGAGTTGTCGAAAGAGAAGTACATAAATTTATTGTTCTATTTTGAAAAACAATGTGATTTTTATTTTTTTACTTTAAACTTTTATTTTGTGAATTTAAGGGTTGGTTTTTCAATTTAAAAAAAAACAGAGGGTGATGGAGCAATTTTGACATTGCTTTTGAGTTGTCGAAAGAGAACTACATAAATTTATTGTTCTATTTTAAAAGCAATGTGGTTTTTAATTTTTTTAGTTTGTAAATTTAAGGGTAGGTTTTTTAAATTAAAAAAAAACAAAGGGTGATGGAGCAATTTTGACAATGCTTTTGAGTTGCTAAAAGAGAAACACATAAATTTCTTGTTCTGTTTTGAAAAACAATGTTGCTTTTAATTTTTTTATATTAAAATTTTTTTTTGTAAATTTAAGGGTTGGTTTTTCAATTTAAAAAAAACAGAGGGTGATGGAGCAATTTTGACATTGCTTTTGAGTTGTCGAAAGAGAAGTACATAAATTTATTGGTCTATTTTAAAAAAACAATGTGGTTTTTAATTTTTTTTATTATACATTTTGAATTTTTACATATAAGGGGTGGTTTTTTCAATTTAAAAACACAGGGGGTGATAAAATAATTTTGATATTGCTTTTGAAATTTTGAAAGAGAAGTACATAAATTTCATGTTCTGGTTTGAAAAACAATGTGGGTTTTTCTATTATAATTTTGAATTTTTACATTTTAGGGGTAGTTTTTTCGATTTAATAAAAAACAAAGGGTGTTTAAGCAATGTTGACATTGTTTCTGAGTTGTTGTAGCAAAGTAGATAAATTTATTGTTTTGTTTTAGAGAGAAATCTGTTATTCAATTTTTTTACTTTCAAATTTGAATTTAAGGGTAGTGTTGTCGATTTAAAAAAAACTGAGGGTGATGGAGCAATTCTGACTTCAGATTAGTTTTCAGCAGGCAAAATTACTATAAGATATGTAGTTCAATGAACAGACAACTTTTTTTTGTGTGCCTGTGTTATTATTATTATACAGCTATTGGCAGTTCATTGTTAAATCTACATAAATAGTCGTTGTATATACCAAAAATCTATTTGCAGTTAATAGTTGCTTTCTCTTTAATTTTTGTTTCTTAAGCTTTTTGGTGATTTTTCTTTTTAAATATTTTATATCTTAAAACTAATAAAATTTTAATAAATAATTTTAAAGATTCAACAACTTCAAAAAGTAATTAAACCAAATGTTTTGAATTAAAAATAATGATTTAATTCATACATTAATTAAACACTCTAAATTTATTACAGGAAAACTAATTTTTATTAGTACAAAATACAGTTATGTTATTTATTTTATAAGAAACAATTTATTTATTCGGTATATAGAAATTGACATATTTTGGCCATAAAATGCGAGGGGAAATTCACTAGAGAAGTCAGAAATCGCTAATAGCAGTCGTTGTAAGATTCTCATATTGATTTTTAAAACTTCTTGAGATTTCTACGCGACTACCTGCGATTTCTAGGGACTGCCGGTGACTGCTTACATACTCGCGCGCAATATATCGAAATGTAGCTTCGGATAAGCATGAGCTAGGTAAAAATCGGTTTTTGGAAATCACAAAAAAATTCACATGTAAATAAACAATGTTTGGTGATTTTAATTTTTCATAACTTATTGAATATTAATTGTCATTAGAATAAACGTTAAGAATTGAATTAATGAAAATTATTTGCTACAAAATAAAAATGAACCATTTGCTGCTCTTTTAAATAAATTTGAAATTAAGATTAAAAAAGATTAATATAAATGGGTGATTCTCCACGAAACCGACAATTTCATGTCCCTATTTTTTTTAAGAAACAGATTGCACATATGGTAAGGAATCTAACGTAAAAAAGTAACACTAACGATTACAAACAAAAACCTATAGCCACTTTAATTTCTCAGATTAAATGTTTTTTTAAATGCAAATTTAAGAGCCAAATCGTAATGGTGAAGCCTGTCGCAAGGGTCAGTTACAAAACAAAAATAAATATTTTTAGTCAAATTCTCAAATAAAAAAAATGATTGGTAACAATTTTTTAATGTCTAAGTGTGTAAAATTGAAAAAATTAAATTGATTGTAAAAAAATTATTTTTTAATGTTTTTTTCTGATATTATTTCTTGTCCCCAGTTTTGTACGTCATGGTGAAGCCTTTTTAAAAAATTGAAATATTTCATAAAAATAAAATCAGAATTTCGGTATTTTTTAGTACAAGCAACAATTTAGTTCCCTCAATAGTGCGAGTAAAAAATAATACGGCCTATGTATTTACTACGTAGTGTTTGTGTAGGATTAAAATAGGCCTCCTATGTAAGCCAAGTTATGAGCGGCTGGATTCCATAAGGGCATGTAAATCTTTCTCGGCTGAAATCGAAGACCCCTGGAAACTCAAAATTCAACTTCTGAATTTAAATGTTTAAATTAAATGTATCCTTATATTTTATATATTATATATATTTAAAAAAATTTTATTCAGAAGTTGGATTTTGAGTGTCTAGGGGACTTTGCGATTTCGGCCGAGAAAAATTTACATGCCCTTATGGAAACCAGCCGCTCTTATGTACATTTTATGTAGAGTGTGCGTCGAGTTTCCTATGAAGGCCTGTATAAGATGTAGTATCTACAACGGATGTTTATAGGCCTTTCTATAGTCCTCTTGATGTAGTGCCTACATAGATTTTGTGTAGACATATCTATGTAGGCCTACAAATGCAAATCTATGTAGGATCTACATCGACTTTCCTATGTCTAACAGATGTAGATCGCCCAACGTAGTATTGAGGTAAAATTTGGGTAGGTCTTTCTATGTAGGCCTGTAATTGTTGTATCTATGTAGGATCCGTATCGGCATTCTTATGTCTGACAGATATAGGTCACCCAACGTAGTATTGAGGTAAGTTTTGGGTAGGTCTTTCTATGTAGGCCCATATACATAAAATTTATGTAGAATCTATATTAGTTTTTCTACGTAGACATTTAATTTTTGAATCTAGGTAGGATCTTCACCTGCATTCATATGTAGGAAATATACAGGGCAGCCGACGTAATATCAAGATAAGTTATGAGCAGGCCTTTCTATGTAGGTCAACAGATGTATTATTTATATTTAATGAAAGGAATGATTGAAAATAAAATAAAACAAGCTATTTGTCTGTTAATGAAAGATATTTTTATCATAAATTTTATTACAAAATTTTGACTGTCAAAAAGTTAAAAATCATATTATATATATGTTTGTTTTTATAAAATAATTATTTATCAAAAATCATTCATACTTAGAAATGTAATATAAGATCGTATAAGTTTTTCATTTAGACTGTTTATATATCGAGACGACATGAGGGGACGGCGGACGGCTATCAAATTTTGTAAACCATTTTTGAACAAAGACTTGCTGAAGTATTAGGCTTATGTGAGTCAGTTTTCTCTGGTTCTGTGATTTCCATTTTAGTCTTAATCGATCAAGCAAAGAGTAAAAATTATATGCATCTTCCAAGTGCGTATTTAATTAATATTTTGTTGTGAAGTGAGTTTTTTCGTGAATTGTTACATTAAAATGGATATTCTTAAGTGAACAATTTGATGTAAAGTGAATTGTTTAAGTGTTCTTGTGTAAATTATAGAAGTTTCAAATTCATTCATATATATCTTGTGTGTGTGATTATAAATCTATGTAGAAAGTACTTATAAGCACTACATAGATCTTATAACAATTGGCCTACATAGAATATATTCAAAGTTTCTATTTACATTCTACATAGTCAGGCCTATGAAAACCTTACAGAAAAATACTACGTAGATTCTATATAGCGTGACCTATGTAGAACATTTATACTTCTGCTATGTGGGCTCTACATCTTCTGGCATACATAGAGTAGATGTAGCCAAGCGTTTGTAGATCCTGCATCATGTGGCCTATGTACGACCTACAGTAGAACTGATACGTAGGTTCTACCATGTTGGGCCTACGTAGAATTAATCACGTCCAGCGTTACATTCTTACGTACATATTATGTAGAATTTGACTCGCAGGCCTATGTTGCCAGATAGGCCAACCAATATACACCCTACATACTGGCGATTTTAATTTTTATTCCAAAAATTTTATACTTTTTTTCAATTTTTTTTACGTTTTAAGCGTCAACTTTGTACAGGGAATCACAGAATCGTCATGGTGAAGCCTTCACATATTTTATAATAAATAAAAAAAATAATTTTTTTTAGCTAATAATGTATAGTTGTATTATTTCAGTGAATATAAAAGACAGGAATATAAAACCGATTGAAAATTGCTAATAATTTATTTTAAAAAACAGTATTTATTTTGCGTCATGGTGAAGCCTTTGTTGTCTTTCATTCATTTTCATACATTACAACATAAATTTCCATAAATTACCCTATAAATTTCCATAAATTTTAAAAAAATAGTTTTTAAAATTTTCTTTTATTTACTCAAAAAAATTTATTTAGGTACCTCAAAAATTGATAAATTACTATAAACCTGCATTAGTCTTTCTAATCTTGAATTATGTTTTGTAATAATATTATGAATTACCTCACAATTTTTATAAATGACTGTATAAATTACCATAAATTTCTATAAATTACCATAAATTACTGCATAAATTTCCTGATGTAGATTTTTAAATCCTGAACTAAACAAAAAAACAATTTCTATCAGTTCAACTATCAATTTTGTTAACATAACAAAACTATAGCAACTAATTATGCTACATGGATGCGTAAACAGTTACTTATTGTTTAAAAAATACAAAAATTGCAAACAATTTGTCCGGCCCGGAACAGATATTTCATTCTTGACTATCATACTTAAAATTTAAATTATGATTTTTATTTTTATGGAAAAAAATAATAACAATAACCAAATTGTCGGTTTCATAGAGAATCACCCAAATGAATTTTTTTCAATATTAAAAATTTTTTAAAAATGTGATTTCTTAAAATCAAAGGTGCTATATTTTTACAAAGGAAATTGTTTTTATACATTTTCTAAACAGTCTATCTAAAATTGTGATAATAAGAGATTGTAAAAGTACTGATTGTTTATTTATTTATGTTTATCGAGAGAAGTAATGGATTTAAATATAATGTAACGTTCTTTCTTTAATGAAAATTCTAAAAATATTTTCAATTTTTTTGCTACTTACGATTGATTAATACTTCATTGTAAACATAAAACATAACCTTTAACGAAAACACGAGATCATTTGTCAATAAACACTTCGGGGACACTGGGGCTCATACGGCAGTTTTCGGCTGACGAGCCTACCACTCTGTGACTTCGGTTGAGACTGTCTACAATTTCTCCTGTGACTCCCTACGATTTCGATTGAGAATACCAATGATTTCTATAGACTGCTAAAATTACTTGAATATTTTCTGACTTCGAAAACAAGGAAGTCGTGATTTCTTAAGTGAATTTCCCCTCGATAAAATGACATGAAAAAGCTAGACTTGGCCCCGATCTGAGAAGGTACATATGGGCAATTCCAAGTGAGATTTACATATGATTATTATTAAAATTTGGTTAAACATATTTTTTTTAATCTTTATATAATAATATGAAAAAATACTTTTTTTTATTTTTGTTTAATTCACCAATTTTTCGAGTTATGAATTTTCGGAATTTTGGAAGTTTAAAAGTAGGCCTATTTCCAATAGCTTATAAGCCTGAAAATTTTCAGTTTAGAAAAAAAGTTGCCGAAGAATGAATGTTTCAGTTTTCTTCTAACTTTTAGAAAATGAAACAAAAATTTTTTGTTATAAACAAATTAATTTTTTTAAACTTTGGACCCGATTTTTTTTCTCTTTTTTTAATTTACTCATACCTCATAATGTAAAGAAGATTTTCCAAAAAGTCGGGTAATAGGCCTGATGCGTTTAATGAGTTTTAAAAAATTGTCAAAAATCACGTGTAATTATGAATAATAGATAATTCTCAGGTTTCCATAAAACACTCAAAACGATTAAAAACTTTAGGCTGTAAACATTTTTGAAATTTAATTGTAAAAACCCCTTGTAAGACTTGCATGTGATTTAAAAAAATTTATAAAACTCATTCATTCTTTGCATTATATGGTATAAAGAAATTTAAAAAAAAGAAAAAAAATCGGGTCCAAAGTTTAAAAAAATTATTTTGTTGATAAAAAAAAATTTAACCCCTTAACTGCCATGGCAAAGATTTGACTGTCAAAATCTTTGCCATTGTCAGTAAAGGAGTTAATAAAAATTTAAAAAAAATTTTTGTTTCATTTCCTAAAACTTAAAAGAAAACTAAAACTTTCATTCTTTGGCAACTTTTTTCTAAACTCAATATTTTTAGACTTATAAGTTATTGTAAATAGGCCTACTTTTAAACTTCAAAACTTTTAAAAATGTAATTGAATTCTTTAGTGAAAGTTGATGATTATACTAGATATTAAAAATTATTGAATTAGAATTTTTTTTTTAATAATTGAATCGTTTTAAAGATTTGAATATAATTTTTGAGAATAATTTTTTTAGTTTCCAGTATTAGTGAACTTTAAGTTGTGGAAATTCTAAAAAACAGAAATAATAGCTTTTAGCGACTAAAATTTAAAAAAAATACTTAAATAGTAGTCCGCGTGGAAAAGGAAGTTTAGGCGAAATCCAGCAAAGCTTCATACACATATTTTTATTCTCCCATACTTTGCTGTACTCTCTCGTACTTTGCAAACTCCACAAATTGAGAATTTTAATTTTCAAAAAAAATATTTTAAAAAACAATTTCTTCATTCTCCCATACTTTGCCGTACTTTACAGTACTTTGCTAAATTTTAAAAATTGTGATTTTTAATTTTCAAAGAAAAAACTAAAAAAATCAATTTTTTATTCTCCCACACTTTGTCGTACTTCACCGTATTTTGAAAAACTCTAAAAATAGAAATTTAAATTTTTTCAATTAAATAATAAACAAAACATTTTTTTATTCTCTCATACTTTGCCGTACTTTCCCGTATTTTGCCAAACTCCAAAAATTGAAAATTTTAATTTTCAAATAAAATATTTTTAAAAAAGAATTTCATCATTCTCTCACACTTTTCCGTACTTTCCCAAATTTTACAAATTTGGAACATAAATTTTTTGATTTCTCCATTTTCTCCATTCGAAACTTTTCCCGAGAAACCTATTTCTTTGTTCCTCTATTTTTCTGAACTGTCCGCGTACTTTAATTATCGTTGTTAACCACGTACATTCCGAAGTATGGGAAACAGTCATTAGCCATGCTTTGCTGCACTTTGCTGTATTTTGCCGTACTTTCCCGTACTTTGTTGGATTTCGCCCAAACTTTTATTTTTACGCGTCAGGTTTCAGTAGATAATGCGAGGCCTGTAATTATTACAGAGAAAACATGAAAAAGAAGACAAATTAAATTGTACTAAAATAAAAAAAAGAATAATAAATAAAGAATAATTTAAACTTGCTAAAATAATGCGCGCGTGAAGTTTCTTGTTTCATTAACCTTAAACAATTCAATTATTCAAAAGAATTCTACTCAAAATCACTATTTTTCTAAATGTATTTAGGAAATTCGGGAAAAAGTCAGAAAATTTTGTCAAAAGTACTGAAACAATATTCAATTTCGAAAATTCATAAGAAAATTCTGAATGTTATATTCCTTATCATTAAAAAGATTTTATTTATTTCAAACTTCTCCTATTTTGAACAGTAATTGAACTTTACAGATTTTTATAAATTATTTTAGAATAATTTTTTATTTAAAAATTCAAAAAATAATTCAATTTTTTGAAATTTTGGTTTTTAATTTTTTTATAAATAATAGAGGTGTGCAAAAAGCTCGAAGTTCGATTGAGTATTTTCGAGCTTTTCATTTTTCGAGACGAGGCGAGCCTAATCAGTTCGAGCTCGAGCCTCATAAAACGCTCAAATAATTTCGAGTACTCGATTAAATTCGAGCTATTAAATTACTAAAAAATTATTAATAAGTAGAAAATTTCGAATTTAAAGTATTTACTTATCGTAGAAAATCGGTAGGTGTTAAAATAAATAACTTACTAACTATTAATAGGTAGTTGGCTAAACGAAGTATTAAATTTATTATCATTTTTATGTTAATTCTGCAAATCACTATATTTTCTAATTTTTTTGTTAATAAATAATTTCAGATTTAAAATAAAAAAAATCTAACTTCAATAGTGTTCATAGATAAATAATTAATAATACTGCCTATTAACAATAAAAACTGGTACCTACACGTATGCAATCACAAAACATATTTTAAATATTTAAAAAAAAACAGAAAATGTTGTGCAAAAATTATGCCAATTTTTTTGTTTACGTAAGAAACATAAATTTTGTTAAAAATAGAAATTTACAAAATTTATCAATGCTTAATAAACTTTACAAAAAACTTCTAATAATGAACATAAATTTCAGTGTTTTGGTGTATGTTTTGTTTTACCGATAAAGTATTGATTTATTTATGATTAATTATGGTGCTTAAAATTAATTAAATTTGCAAAGAGTAGCGTGTACAATTTTCATAAATAGATGAATATTGGAATTTTATAAAACATAAAAGCCGTAGCCGGATAAGCATTGTTTTGCGGCACCCGCTAAAATTTCCACGATATTTTCAGGAAAAAGAATTATTTTTGAAAAACTTGTGGCACTTTTTTGAAAAAATTAAATTTTCTCTGAAATGACTAAACCGTTAAAGCCCTCCAACAAATATGTCAAAAAGGAAGCAAAAGTGCATCTAAAAAAATTTTGTGGTAAATTTTTTACAGCGGAAGGGGTAAAATATTCTTTTTAAACATTTTTTTTTATTAATTTACTTGGCAGAATCACCATTTATTTTTTTTTACATTCTCTTACATCCCAAGACTAATATATATTTTTGCCAGCTATTGATATAAAGGGTACTTGATAGTTAAAATTAAAAAAACTTATTTTTGGCCCTTAAAATGTATAGTATCTCATGAGATTTAAGGACCAAAAATAAGTTTTTTTAAATTTTAACTATCAAAATGATCAAGCTTTATGACCCTTTAGATCAAGCTGGCAAAAATATATGTTACTCTTGGGATGTAAAAGAATGTAAAAAAATATATTTGGTGATTGTGCCAAGTAAATTAATGAAAAAAATAAAAATTAAAAAAAGAAGAATTTTTTTACCCCTTCCGCTGCAAAAAATTTACCACAAAATTTCTTTTAGATGCACTTTTGCTTCCTTTTTGACATATTTGTTGGAGGGCTTTAACGGTTTAGTCAATTCAGAGAATTTTTAATTTTTTCAAAAAAGTGCCACAAGTTTTACAAATATAATATTTTCGAGTTGATACTTGGGGAAAAAAGTTTCATATAGAGACAAATTAATCCTGAAAATTTTGTGGAAATTTTAGCGGGGGCCGCAAAACAATGCTTATCTGGCTACGGCCTTTTCAATGAATTTCATTAGAAATTTAAAAGATAATTTAGGTTTATGAAAAATTTTAAAAATTCAAATTCTTATAAAATTTGTTATATTTTTCAATTTATATTTTATTCATTATTAAAAATTAATATTTAATAAATTCTTCCACAATTATTTCATAAAATATTTTTTTCGATTTTTGAAAGATGCTTAAAGGTGAAAGAAAAGACACTAACTCTCACTTTTTTAATAAAATTTATTGACAAAGTTTCGGTTGTCAGATTTGCCACCATCATCAGGTCACTTTAATAAAAAATAATATTTAAATAAATACAAAAATGATATATGAAATTATAAAATTAAACAAAATTAAAATTATTTTTTTTACCTACATATTTAAATTTGCAAATCACAAACATGCTAAGACGAGTGATTAGTCATACTGACGAAACCGATGACAATTTTTGCGTTTATACACTCAATGAGTTCAATAACCTGCAATCGAAATATTATGAATTATAACCATTACTTCAATTTATTAAGCAAAGGAAAATAGGTCATTCTTTTCCCAAATTGAATCCTTCTAAAGTTTATGCAGTATGGATTCATTTTTTTCTATTTACAAAGTATTAATATGTCATGATAGTAGTTATTAAAATTTGTTTTTTTATAAAAACTTTTGATAGTGAATCAATCTTAATATATAAAATAATGAAGATTTAATTTGCTTTAATAGCACAGTCATCTTTGTGGATAGAAATTTGTAATTTATGATGAATTAAAATATAATTAATTAAAAAATTCTTTTCATACACTTATTATAGTGTTGAAAATTTATAAACAAGTATTTCTTATTGTTTAAAAATAATTTAAAAAATTACTAAATTACTAAATGTATATGTTAGAAACATTTGTTAAGAAACGTAAAGTTAATTTCAAAATTATGGTACCTATTTTAATACAATTTTTTAAACATTTCTATATTAATTATATAACTAAATTCTTTAGAATTTTGAATAAAAATTATTTAAAATTAATTTCTTTAAAAATTTTAATTTCAAATTTTATGAAATTTAATTATTTTTATCAATTCTTTCAATACTTAATTATTTTCTAGAATTTTTACTATAATTCCTCTGTAAAGTAATTATTTTTAATAATTTTCAGAAATTTATTCAAGATTTTAATTGGTTAATTAAAAAAATTGCATCTGTAAAAAAATAATTTTTGTAGCATTTCGAGAAATATTTTTCACTCCTTTTGATAAAATTTTCCCACTTTCTTTATTTCATATAGGTATACAGTTTATTCTAACAATTACCCGGTCGGATTTCGGGCTTTTTGCACACATCTAATAATTCATAATAAATGTTATTATAAGGAATACAACTGTAGGTAGTTGTTGATAAATTCTAACGCTATTATTATTATGTTTTTCATCTATTGTTTTGTAAACTAATGAATGTTTTCTTTTTTCAATATTTGTTTGTATAAATTCTAACGGATAATCGTTATTTTGTAAAATTTCAAAAATTCGTTTAATATTATCTTTATGAAATGACTTGTGAGACAGCGGCCTTTTCGTTATTAACGTGCAGGACCTCCCAATACTGGTATACCCACACGGCTCGCATACGGGCGTAACTGGGAGAGATCACGCTCTCCAACGCCGATGGCCAACAAGTGACCATCTTCCGATCCCCGCAAAGTTGGTAAGAACATTTGCGGCCCTTCGGTGGAAGGACGGGGCCTTTTTAATCTCTGGTTACTCTGCAGGTAACCACCCGAGTTGGTTTACTATTTTTTAATTAATAATGTTTATAACAATTGAAATTAATTATTTTTGCTAAATAATTTGAATAAATTAATATTTATTAATATAAAAAGGAGAACATTGTGGTTAGTATACATATAATTTTCAATTATATTCCTTTTTCTACAAAAACTGCTTGTTTTGAATTAACATAATTTTTTTATGTATATTATTAACCTTTCTGTTGGCAGTCAGAAAAACAAAATAGATTTTTATCAGTGACATAAGAAAATTTATCAACTTTAAGGCACTTTAAAATATTAATTAAAATAAAAATTGTAGGGGAGACCGGGGCTAAACCAGACGGATTTGGTCTTTGACCAAAAAACTCATACAGAAACATTTTTTTTGCTAAAGAGAACATTTTTTTTAATACCGTTTTGAAGCTTGTACCTTCACCTACAAATCGCACTTGTTCGATTTTAAAAAACTACAGTAGCTTTGGAGATATATTGCTTCGAAGATGACTACCTCGAAAACGAAAATACGAAAATTGGTGGGGCTAAACCGGACACCCCATGGGGCTAAATCGGACACGGCTAATTAATTAAAGAATGAGACAAAAATTTTCGTTTTTTTTTAGAAAAGCCCAATCAATTTTTTTTTATTTATTTGCAGATACTTCTATACAAAGAATATAATATAAACTGTAAAATCGGTAATTAATATAATATAAAATGAATTACAGTTTTCAGACTTGTCTGTGTGTAGCAACTCGCTTGCGAATTCGAGTTTTAATAGAAATTATTTATTTATCAAATGGTTCTATGCAAAGAATATAATATAAAATAGTTAATTAGTATAAAATAAATTAAAGTATTCAAAGATTTGGTTGTTTTTTACCACGATGTCCGATTCAGCCCCACACCGTCATCTTATAATTAACCTGCAATATATTTTTTCTTCTTAACGTTTTCCATTAAACTTTTTTTCTACTAAACTCAGTACACCTTGAGCTAAAAGAAAAATTGCAGTATGATATTTTCACTTTAACTTTAACGATAAAAACCCAATAAGATGAGAAAAATTTTTATTTACTTTTACCTCAAAAAATGACATTTTCATATATTAACGGCAACTATTATTACAAGAAAAAGTGACACGTCTCTAAAACCTCATGCAGCATATGCATCACGAAATTGCGCGTTTAGAGGTTATTTACATGATTTGACATTCTTCACGGTTTCGGAAATATTTGACTTGTCCGGTTTAGCCCCGGTCTCCCCTATATCTATTTATATGCTATTTATAAATAAATGAGGAGCGAGAACGATAAAAACTTGAAAATTAATTTTAAAGGATTTGAGATGTTTTTGTCTGATTTACAATTAACCTATAAACGCTCTTTTTCGAAGGCTTAAGTTTTACGTCAGTTTCGAGGGTGGTTAAAGAGCTCCAAAAGGAGGGTTACGGGTTTCAGTAGGTCGGAGATAGCAGCAGGTCACCAGTTTATTTAATTTATTATTTTTTTATATTTAACCAACATCACATAATCTTAGATTGCGAAATTCAAAGTATCTGTATGCAGATTTCCTAAAAGTTTATGAGCCTCAAACTGAGTGAAAAATAACAAAGCTTGTACAAGACTCAAGGTATGTTGATGGCTTAAAGGTTGATCTTTACTATAACTACTTTTGATTTTCAGGTTTCTCTGAAACCGATTATAAAAACAATTTAACCCCATCACATCAGGATTTTAAGATAATCTAAAATAACTCATAATTTGGCACCAAAATTTTTGAATTAAAAAAATTTTTTTTTCAAGTCTTACTATAACTACGTTATATTTTTGGGGTCACTGTAGCTCAATATAAAGTCTATTTAATCACATCATTCCAGGGCTTTGACATAACCTAAGAAGAATTTTAAATTTGACTTTAATTATTTTTAAAGCATGTAGCTGAGCATGTAGCTCAGTGGTCAGAGCAGTCTACCGGCAATAGAAAGGTCGTGGGCTCGTATCCCACCATGCTACCGCTTTTTTCTAAGCTCTTTGATAATTTTGAAATTATTGATTAATTTTGAAAATATTTTTCTAATTAAGCAGGTTTCTGTATTAGGGCAGCTGTGCTGTCGATACATGTCGATACATACGCCCATGAGCTTATAGAGATTTATTTAACCACTTCAGCGGCATGGCGTTCCATGAGTAAGTGGCAGAAGCGGCAAAAAATGTGAAAATGGCGTTCCTATTTAAACTTTGTTCCTGAACTCTGTAAACAAATTAAGTCAACCAAACCAAAAGTTATTTATTATTTGAGATTATGAATCTTAAATGAATTTAAAAAAATTCAAATAGGCGGATTCAAAATTATCAACTATTTTGGCTGAATATTGGAACGCCATTCGTATAAAGTATTAAAAATTGGCTACATTAAAACCTTAAAAAAACTATTAAACATCTCTTAATAATTTTTTTTGTTCTATTCATCTTCATTTATCTCAAATAATAATTAGAATATTTTATTAAGGCAAGTTTAACTTGACTACAGACTTTTGAAATCGAGTTCGAGTAGGAACGCCATTTTCGCATTTTTTTGCCGCTTCTGCCACTTACTCATGGAACGCCATGCCGCCGAAGTGGTTAAGACTTAATTATTTGTTACATTTGATTCCGAAAATTAATAGCTTTTTCTCATTTAATATTTGTAAACACAATGATAAATTCACTTTCTGTAATTTATTAATTTTTATTTTTAAGTTTGACTATCATTTCCTTATGTTCATATGGAGTTATCTCAAAATCCTGCCGTGATCGGGTTAGATAGACTTAAGATTCAGCACTCTGGAAAAACTATTTTTCACTCATTTTTTTAGGCTCAACATGATGTTGCTAAAAAACTATTGATTTTCGGGGGTTTTGCTATTAACATTTTTTGTTTAGGAGATTATAAGCTACAAAACTTCGAAGTTTGAACAAATTTGACCGAAAATTTTTTTCAATGTATTTTGTGCGGGGTCCTTTCCGGAAATTTATTTTTTTTACGAAAATCATCCGAAAATCTTCCAGAAATTTTTTTTTTACCGAAATCATCCGGAAATCTTCCGGAAATTTATTTTTTTTACGGAAATCATCCGGAAAATTTCCAGAAATTAATTTTTTTACGGAAATTATCCGGAAAATTTCTGGAAATTTATTTTTTTACGGAAATCATACGAGAAATCTTCCGGAAAATTTCCGGAAATTTATTTTTTTTACCGCAATCATCCGGAAATTTATTTTTTTACGGAAATCAATCGGAAATCTTCCGGAAATTTATTTTGTTTCACGGAAATCATCCGGAAAATTTCTGGAAATTTATTTTTTTACGGAAATCATACGAGAAATCTTCCGGAAAATTTCCGGAAATTTATTTTTTTCACCGAAATCATCCGGAAATTTATTTTTTTTACGGAAATTTATTTTTTTACGGAAATCAATCTAAAATCTTCCGGAAATTTATTTTTTTTCACGGAAATCATCCGGAAAATTATTTTTTTTACGGAAATCATCCGGAAGATTTCCGAATGATTTCCGCAAAAATAAAATAAATTTCCATACAAAAAAAATAAATTTCCGGAAAGTTTCCGGAAGATTTCCGTACAAAAAAATAAATTTCCAGAAGATTTCCGAATAATTTCCGTACAAAAAAAAATTTGCGGAAAATTTCCGGAAACCACTTCCGGAAAGTTTCCAGGAAATTTTCCGGAAATCCTTCAACATGGGGTGATAGGGTGGATTCCACGTCAGTTTAACACACTTATTTTCATGACTTGTTGGGATTTGGCTGTACTTTTGAAAATTTATTACTTTTATAGTGATAAACAACTCCATCAAATTTTTGCAAAATTCGGTCTTCTACTGCTGCTTTTTTTCGACCATCACATTTTCGCAAATGAATAGAAATTCACAGTTTTTTCTGAAAATGGTAAATTGAACTGATGAATTTGGTATCTATACCTAGTATACTTGAAAGTATGTGAAAATAAGTGAGTTTCAGTCTAAAACAAAATGTGTCTTTCTGCATAGTGTTTTCAATGCTTTCTTGGCAAGGTCTGAGCGTGCGCGGAGAGCAATCGTCTGACATCGCGAAAAATTAAAGTGTTTGACTATATCAACCGCACGGACGATGAAGAAGTTTTTACCCTTTCTTCTTGTAACTTCATGGAGGAAAGGAAAAAATTTCCCCTTCCACATGTTGAAGATCCAATCGCTGATATGAGACTTCTTCATGGTCAGTGCGGTTGATCTACTCAATCAGTTTATTTCTCGCGACGCATCAAAAATGCTATTTTACTGGTCATTTGAATTAGTTGTTTTACTAATTGCTATTTATTGATCACACTCATAAATGATTTTTTTGGGAACTTTGACACTCTAATTCAACATTTTTGTAAAAATAAGTTTTTTAATAGTAAATTCTGTGAGAGGAAAAGATGTATAAAAAAGGTGATTTTAGTGCTTGGTTTCTTTACATTTCACAACTTGGACATGCCCTTAAGTATATTTTAAGATACAATTAATATAAAAAAGATAAATTCAAAAAAATTTTTTTTTAAAAAATTAAAAATCCGTTTTTGAAAAATTAAAAATCCGTTTTTGAAAAAACATAGTCTTCCATTTTTTCAAAATTTCACTAAATGTTAGGGCAAATGTGCTTTACATGTTTTGTAATTTTTATCTTGGGATCTCAAAGGGATTCGGAGTAAAAAAATAAAATGTAACTACAAATTACGAACATATGGGGCAAAATTCCTTAGCTGCCCAGGTAAAAAAATGAATTTTTTCTAAACTTTGATAAAATCTTACTATTATTTGTGGAAGTGTAAATATTAATTTTATTTAATTTGATAAAATATTTTTTGAGTTATGGAGTTTCAAAATTTGGATTTTTTTGAAAATATCTTTTTTCGATTTAGTTTATTGATAAGTAAAATTAATCAAATTGAAAGTATGAATAGTGATTTTTAAAGGGTTTTTCACGGGCTAGAAGCTGGTGACTTTTTTTCTATACGCCATGTAAAAATCAGAGTGGGAGCATGAGAATTTTTTAGGAAAATAATAATTTATCATTATTTTATAAAGAAAATAATGATTTATAATTAATTTCTTCATAAAGTTCCAATGTCCCACTCTAATTTTTACATGGCTTATATGAAAAAAGGTAAGCTTTCGATTGGGATAGGTTACCAAAAAATAGAAAACACCGATTTTGAGATACAGTAGAACTTGGTTAATACGATTCTGTAGAAACCGTACTAAGAATGCGTCTTATGCGGGAAAACGTATTAGGTGGGATATAATGTATGTCTTTAATTGCTGGAACCACCATAAATGAGTGCCTTAAGCGGGAAATCGTATTAAACGGGATCGTATTAACCGGGTTCTACTGTATATTGAAATTAAGAATTTGACCTTGAATTTCAAGGTTAAATGGACAGAAAACAACTTTTTTTTCATCACCAGCTTCAAGCCCGTGAAAAGTCCTTTAAATATCACTATTCATACTGTTGTGTTTTACCTTATTATTATATTCCCTATTTTTTCTCGATTTAACTTTAATTTAGAAAAATTAAAGTTGGGACGAGGTTGGATAAATGACAAGAAATAATTATATTTGAACACAATATATTTGAAAAAGATCGAAATTATGCAAACATGGAATGAACACGAACTTTCTAAAATGAGTCTAAGTGGTTTGTTTCTCTCTACCTTTGCTCAGCAGGTGGTGGTCCTAGCTCGTGTCGCAAGAGTACAATGGGGCTGGTTTGATAATTAGGCTCTAAGTGGCTGCAGGTTAATGATTTACGAGACTCGTAAATTATCTTCGTTCAATGGGTATTATGTTTCTTTCAGCTTTTGTCACAACTCGAACGATGTTTTCTAACACCAAATTAGACTTCAAGATGAGTTGAATTAGACTTTTCACGTAAGATCAGGACAACTACTATACTGGGGATGAGACCACTTATACGAAAAGAACCACTTGTGAAGGTTAGAATTTTTAGACTGATATACCGGTGACTTCTATTGACGATTACATTTTTAAGGCTGTAGTCCGGGTGACTACTTTTGATGACTTCTAATTTTAGACTGAATTTTAGATGATAGTGTGGCCCTTTTTATACTAGACCCCTTTGGTCTTTTAGCATGCTCTCTTTGGAAAAGGTTTTCTAGCATAGAGTCTTTGAAAAGTATTGTTGTAGACACTTGTGTTTACTCAGTTTCTAGATCGCACGTGTTCATATCCTGTTAGTCATATGTTTTTACAATTTTTACAAACCCGGTTAATACGATCCCGTTTAATACGATTTCCCGCTTAAGGCACTCATTTATGGTGGTTCCAGCAATTAAAGACATACATTATATCCCACCTAATACGTTTTCCCGCATAAGACGCATTCTTAGTACGGTTTCTACAGAATCGTATTAACCAAGTTCTACTGTATCTCAAAATCGGTGTTTTCTATTTTTTGGTAACCTATCCTAATCGAAAGCTTACCTTTTTTCATATAAGCCATGTAAAAATTAGAGTGGGACATTGGAACTTTATGAAGAAATTAATTATAAATCATTATTTTCTTTATAAAATAATGATAAATTATTATTTTCCTAAAAAATTCTCATGCTCCCACTCTGATTTTTACATGGCGTATAGAAAAAAAGTCACCAGCTTCTAGCCCGTGAAAAACCCTTTAAAAATCACTATTCATACTTTCAATTTGATTAATTTTACTTATCAATAAACTAAATCGAAAAAAGATATTTTCAAAAAAATCCAAATTTTGAAACTCCATAACTCAAAAAATATTTTATCAAATTAAAAAAAATTAATATTTACACTTCCACTAATAATAGTAACATTTTAGCAAAGTTTAGAGAAAATTTATTTTTTTACCTGGGCAGTTAATGAATTTTACCCCATATGTTCGCAATTTGTGGTTACGTTTTATTTTTTTACTCCGAATCCCTTTGAGATCATAAGATAAAACTTACAGAACATGTAAAGCACATTTGCCCTAACATTTAGTAAAGTTTTGAAAAAAATCGAAGACTATGTTTTTTTTAAAAACGGATTTTTAATTTAAAAAAAAAATTTAATTTTTCTTTTTTATATTAATTATATCTTAAAATATACTTAAAACCAAAGAAATCCTTTTTTAAAATCCAAAATCTGTTAATTAGAATCAAAGTTATAGCACTTAAAAAAAGACAAAAATTTTGAAAATGCCATATTTTTGGTAATTTTCAAAATTTTGAAAAAATATTTGATGGAGTTGTTTATCACTGTAAAAGTAATAAATTGACAAAAGTACAGCCAAATCCCAACAAGTCATGAAAATAAGTGTGTTAAACTGACGTGGAATCCACCATAGTAAGATATAAAAATAAAAATTTTTTTGTGTACAAACGTTGGGGTCAAAATTTTATTTTTATAAGATTATTTTAAAATCCTAAAGTGATGGGGTTAAATAGATTTTCGGTTTAGTATTAGCGACCCCCAATATATAAGGCAGCAATCGTAAGGCTTATAATAAAAAATTTTCTTGATTCAAAAACTTTTGAGTTAAATTTTAATTATTTTTGTTTTCTCAAAATCCTGACGTCATAGGGTTAAATAGATTTTAGATTTGGTTTCAGCGACCTCAAAAACATGAAGTAAAAACATAAAGTCTTTCCTGAAGCTCAGAGCTTCAATTTTTTTTGTGTATCAGTGTCATGAATCAAGGATTGATCATGGTTCGAAACTCGATTATGCATCGAGGCTTGATTACGGATCGAAATTCGACTCGAAACATAGTTGAAGCTAAAAATTCATCTAAAGCTTATAGTACCGTCAATCTGACATTTTTTATTGAAAAGTATATTACTCGAGATTAAATCATAAATCGTTAGTGGCACATGAGACTTGCTTTAAACTATCAAGTTGGGTCACCCCCGTTGGGGAAGGGGGGGGGGTCAAAATTTTTTTGTATTTGATTATGTAAGAAAATTGTAAGTCGTGCTTAAAAATTTCTTAAACAAAACTTGTAGAGAACTAATTTCTCCACATTTTTCTCATTGAAATACTACTGTAAAAATTAATGTGCAAATGTTAGAGTGCGACAAAATTGCACGTAACATACACATAAGTTTTTTGCGTTGAACTCTTTTAGAGATACAGCTTATTTATCAATTATTACATATCTAGGTAGCTATATAACACATTACAATTATATCTGAGAATTACAATCTAAAATAAGATCCATTAGCAACAAATATCAGTAAAAAAGTTCCAACATTGGAAGTTCTACACTTAAAAAGAATTTTTTTGTAAAAATGTAAAGTACACAAAAAATTGGTTAGAACCGTGTTATTGCTATTCTTTTAAACTAAACACTTTCTGTTGTAATTATTACGATTTTTTAAAGATTACATCAGAAATAAATTATCTTCCCAAGTAAAAGCATTATTTTGCAGAATTTCCAGAGTTAGGTTAGTTTAAATGTTAAATGTCAGCTCCGTGGTGTCACATAAAATGTCAGTTCCGTGGTTCCTATGGCGTACAGAGTTAAAGTGCAAATTCATGGGCAGACATAGTTGTGTCCTTTTATATTTCTGTGCTTTGGCAACCATTGGCTCATTAAAAAAAACCGAATATACGAAGAAATTCGCTTTTACTTTTGGTACTCTCTGATTATGTGAATCTAAGACTAAATAGTCAATATTTTTGCTGGGGCTATTTTGTGCATCAAAATGCTTTTTTAACTCAATGATTTATTCAAATCCAGAACTAAAAGAGCATAAACTTTTTACATATGTTATGGACTTTCTTCTGAAGGTTTTCGATGAGTTCGACAATGAAATAAATTTTTTGTCGCTGTTGTAGTCATTAAAAGTTGTGCACAAAGTAGATGGGATTTTCATCGCTTAACCATCACGTCGAGATTTTGAGAAAAATGGACACATAATCTTAAAAACCTTGTTTTTGGTCTGTTTTATTACGTGTAGAGAATGATGCCGACATGCTAGAATTTTCTAAGTAGGCTTAAATTAAAACTGGAACTGTCAACTATAAGACTCAAATCGATAAATTTCTGAATCAGTCAAAAAGTTTCATATAGCTCGATAAAGCTTGATTTTTATATAGCTTTAATATTGCTCGATACTAATACAGTTTTCAAGTTATTTTAAGAGAAACAAGATAAACATTTTTAAAACTAATTTGAAAAAGTTATAAATATTAATTACAGTTATTCTTTTGTCGTTATGTTGCTTACCGGTTGAAGATTTATTCGTTTTATAAATTTCAATTAACTTATTTATGTTTTTTTACAAAGAAGTTTTTTTAATAATTTTATTTGTTAAATAACCTCAAGTATATAAAATAGCCTCAGTTGACAGCAGTATTCAATGCATGTGTGGTCATCTCTGTAGCAGCCAATTTTCGAAGTTTTATTATAATTTTTTTATAGTTATAGCTGTAGTAAAACCGTTTAAACTACAACTATATTATCCCCTAATGATAAGGAAAAGTAATATTTAACATTAAAAAAACAATTTTTTTTAAACTGATCTTAAAATTGCACAATTACGTGAAAATCACCCATAAAATAATAATTAAAGTTAGTATTAAGGGCATTTGAACTATTAAGACGTCACAATTCGTATGAACCATTTGTTTCAAAGCAGTGACGTCATAATGGTTCAAATGCCCTTAAGAAATTAACACATTTTTTAAAAATTGTCAAATTTTATGTTACTAATTATTTAAACATATAATAAGAAACAGGATATGAGAGCTTGGTTATTTCATAATATTTAATCGTCAGAATAGTTGTAATAGATTGTATGGACAACTTCATTCATAATAATAGAGTAATTCAAGTTAAAAACGACATAATGGGCGCGCGTCGCGCGCAAAAATTAGTTCTAGTCTATAAGATGAAATGATTTTCTGATACCAGTTAGTAATGAGTTGATTATTGTTTCTTATTAATGTCATGTCCAAAAAATTAATTTTATTATTTATTTCCAGTTCATATGTAAATTTTAAGCTAATATTAAAGGAATTAAATGTGTTAATGAAAAGTTCAATTTGATCTTTATGAACGCACAAAAGCGTGTCGTCCACATATCTGTAATAAAAAAGAGGAACAGAATTGAATTTATTTTTAAATAAATTTAAACCATTAGATTCCAAGCCATCCATTACAATATCCGCAAAAAATTATGATATTAGTAAACCCATCGGAGTGCCGTAAATTTGTTGGTAAATCGTTTTATCGAATATAAAATATGTATTATTATCGAATAGAAATTTTGTACAGTCAATAATATCATTAAAGGGAATCTTGCAGTTATTGTTAGGTATATTGTGTCTTCTGTCGAAGCTTTGTGTAACTAAATCACATCGAAACATACCTTAAAAAAAAGAATAAGTGAACAAAAAAATAAAAACATCGAATCTGTTGTGAATACACATTAAAGTGAATATTATCAATCTTTTAATTTTGACGATGCAGAAATTGTAGATTACGAGACTTTCATAAAAAAACAATTAATTTTTGAGATTATTTATATCAAATGCAATAATATTACTATTAACATTTAACAAGAAGGAATATACCACTGTCCGACAAAAATAACTTTTTTTTCTGTTCCTTGAATAATTCTGGCCACTTTCGATAGATTTTTTCACGCTGATTACGAATCTGAAAAGAAAAATGCTCTATCACGTCAAGTTTTTGAGAAAAATTAGGGTTAAAAAGTCAAAAAAGCCTGTTTTTGTCTATCTTTGCAAATCATTAAAAAATAAACAAGAGGTGCAAGAATTTTGTTTTTGGTTTTAAATGAAAGCTTGAATCACAACCAACAATTTCATTGAGAAAGAATTCGAAGGCATCTCCTGTAATACAAATAAAAGTAATTTTTTCCTATACATTAAATTTTGTTATAATTTATATTTTTCTGACACCATGTATAACCTCAGCATTATAAAACAAGTGATAAACAAATGAATTTTTTATTTTTCAAATTAATAACATTTTATATTATTTTTAGGTTACTTATTTTCTTTGAAAGAAATGTTGCAATTAATCTTGACGTATGTGAATACTCAATAAAATTAATAAACAATTTAAAAATTTAATTGATGCCTTTGAAATAAAATTTCAGTAATATAATTTTTACAAATATGTTGTATTTAAAACCTTTACAGAAATTTTTAATTAAAACTTTATTTAAACGTTCAATGATAAATAAATCCTGATCTACGCTAATTATATTCATTTATAGCACATAATTTTAAATAAATTAAATTAATATTAAAGAATTCTTCTAATAAAAATTAAATTCCTCACTAATAAAAGAAAATTATATGTATTAAATTGAATATTCAGTGTTCATACGAATTAAATTATTTGATATATTTAAACACATATTTAATTTATAAAATTAATGATAATTTAATTTTTTAATGTAAAAATTGTTTTCTGATTTTTAAATGTTGAAATTTATTTAATATTTCATTTTGTCTGCTTGTATCCTATATTAGAGCAAAACAACTATGTACTGAAAGCAATGTTATAATTTTGGAAAAACAAATAGTGTTAAATTCATAATAGGTATTCTTTATTTTAAATAAATGAATTTTCTTTTCAAAATGAACTTTTCCTTTGTTAAGTATATACATCAAGATTAACTAAAAAAAATTTTTAATTAAATTAAGTATCCTGAAAATAATATAAAATGTTATTTAACTTTTATCCCAGAATTTTTCACGAAACAATTATCAACTCATTAGTAAGACCCTTCACTAAACGTAAAGCGGAAACCTACAATATCGACCAAGTATCAAATTCTAGAAAAAGTAACGATTTTTAAACCTAGACGTCACCGTCAAACAATATAAATTGAAAAACAAATTTAAAGCTATGAAAAAATGGGGGACTAACTCTGCTGGGGCTCGAAACCCAGGACCTATCAATTGCCGGTTGATTGCTCTTCCACTGGAAGGTTTCCGCTTCACGTTTAGTGAAGGGTCTTACTAATGAGTTGACAATTGTTTCGTGAAAAATTCTGGGATAAAAGTTAAATAATTTGTAGCAGAGGAATGCGAACCATCTTGATTACTGGATCGATAAGCTATGAGAATTTGTTGGATGTGGACCTCTGTAGCTCAGTGGAAGAGCAATCAACCGGCAATTGATAGTTCCTGGGTTTCGAGCCCCAGCAGAGTTAGTCCCCCATTTTTTCATAGCTTTAAATTTGTTTTTCAATTTAAAATGTTATTAATTTGAAAAATAAAAAATTCATTTGTTTATCACTTGTTTTATAATGCTGAGGTTATACATGGTGCCAGAAAAATATAAATTTTAACAAAATTTAATGTATAGGAAAAAATTATTTTTAATTGTCTTACAGGAAATGCCTTCGAATTCTTCCTCAATGAAATTGTTGGTTGTGACTCAAGGTTTCATTTAACACCAAAAACAAAATTCTTGCACCTTTTGATTATTTTTTAATGATTTTCAAAGATAAATAAAAACATGCTTTTTTGACTTTTTAACACTAATTTTCTTAAAAACCTGATGTGCTAGAGCATTTTTCTTTTCAGATTCGTAATCAGCGTGAAAAAATCTATCGAATGTGATAAGAATTATTCAAGGGGCAAGATCAGTGTCGGACAGTGTATTTAGTTTCTTAGTAATACCTATTTTCCATTGCTTAATAAATTGAAATAATGGTTATAATTCATAATATTTTGATTGCAGGTGATTGAACCCATCGACCGTATAAACGCAAAAATTGTCATCGGCTCAGTCAGTATGACTAATCACTCGTCTTAGCATGTTTATGATATGCAAATTTAAATATTTTAATTTTTATTTAATTATTTATTGTTTTTTGATTTACTAAAGAGATGTTTGTTTGTTGATTTTCACTACATATCTACAAAATTTTTTTTATACAATTTTTTCAAAATTTGAAAAAAAGTTGTTTTTAATTTTTTGAAATAACTTTTTTATTTATTAATATTCTCATTAATTCTGATAAAAATTACTTTCCTGACATTAAAACGAATCGATTGATGTATATAAAGTATATATTTCATTAAAATGTATAACATTAATCGCTATTCATATTTTTCAAAAAAAGGTAAAATTTTGAATTTCTTGAGATTATTAAAATTTTACTTTAAAATAATTACTATTCAATAAAAAATTTAAAAATTGGTGTATATTATATTAAGGAAGCTAAATGTTCGTGGAATGAACAACTTGTTTAATAGTGCATTGGCTGATTTGTTTTTGAAGGTCATTTTTTTAAATATATTTGTTTCCCTTGAACTAAATTCAATGAAGATTAGTTTTTAATATAACAATATCTTAATGTAAACTTAATATTTGATACACGAATTAATCCTCTAGTCAGAAACATAATACCTAATTAAGCCGGGCTAGGCGGACGAACATTGTTGCATTAGCTAGCTTTCCCGTATGGAGATTAACTGGATAAACAGAGTGACAAAAGATTTTCAGAAATAAAATTTCCATTTTAAATGACATACTTACAAATTCTTTTCTGTTTCATTTTTAAAGATATATCAGTGGATAAAGGATAGCACGTATAGCGGAGATTTAAAAAATATTTACATTAATTTTATAAGACTTAATATATAGAGGAGACTGGGGTAAACCCGCTCACTGTTTTTCAGAACGATAAAAACCTAGGAAATTATTCTCTAAATCCAAGTTAATTTATATAATTTAAAAGCTTATGATTTCTACTAACAAAATAAAAAAGAATTTTTGATTTATCATTATTAGTTTTACTTAGGAAAAATATTTAATACACATATACCAAATTGCAAAATCACAATTTACCAGGGTAAATCCGCTCACACCTCGGGGTAAACCGGATCACTTGATTTTTTTAAGAATTTAAGGTTATCCCAACAGTTTTATTTTGTATATATTAAATTTCTCCTTATTTCCATCTTCAGTATGATTTTTTAATGATAAATTATGAGTTCTATAAACAATAAATATTGGTTTATTAAATAAAAAGTATAAGTTTCTTGAATTGCAACTGAAAATTTAAATAATATTTTATTAAAAGAAAATTAAAATATAGTTACAATTTTTGATGTAACAAGTTATAGATTTTATTATTGCTAAAATATAACAAATGGAATTCGAAATTTTAAATTTAAAAATAAACAATGATAAAACGTGAACTGAACGAAGACAACATACTTAGATTTATGTCTTTTTTAGCCGAAAAAGACAGCTACAAATTTTGATTATTTGTTTGCGTTGTTTGTTATAACCGTTATAACCTAATAATCACTAATAATGAGTAATATTGAAATGATTCCGCTCAATGTTACCAACAAATATTTATAGTTCGGCGTCCTCTGTTAAAAAAATCGCCACAAAACGCGAAATGTGGGACATTCAAAATGTTAAACATTTAACTAATTATCCAATAATTCAATTATATTGTTAGAAAATGAATATTATTTATTTTTTAATAAATATTTTAAGTATTAAAAATTTTAAGATCGCCAAAAAAAGAAATACTGTTTATACTGATTCGGCTTCCTACGCAAATTTAATAAGTGAGCAGCTTTACCCCGACTTCATATGAGCGACTTTACCCCGAATGTATTTCTCAAATTTTAGAATAAATTTAAATAAATCTTTTTGAAATCAAACAAAACTACACATATATTTCGGAAAAGGACATCCAATAGCATCAAAAAAAATTTGTCAAATAAATTAAGTCTCAAAAATAATAATCGAATAACTTAAAAATCCGAAAATTATTTTTCTTTTTTTGCACTTCTAAAAAAAATTAACCTCCTTAGATTCTATGATTAATTAATGGAACTAAACAAAAGTTCGTTGACATTAGTTGTATGTTAAGTACTATCCATACTACAAATATATCCATCTTAAATTGAGTTTACAGCTTCAAATCGCTAGTGAGCGGGTTTACTCTGTGCGCAGGTTTACCCCAGTCTCCCCTAAGATCGTAATTACCCATAATTTTTGATAAAATTAAGGATAATATTCTTTCTTTTTCCTTGCCCACTTAACTGATTTTAATTTTAATCGAATTTTGAGATATTATTTTCATGGAAAATGAGGTTTTCTTTTTTCAACTTTCGTTAAAAGTGATAATTTTATTTCATAGCAGAAATTTAAAATACGTCAATAAACTTCAGGTTTTTCATTATATGTAAAGGTACAATAGCTAGACTTGTAATCAAGTAAATGTGATATTATACAACTCATAAATTATTATATGCCCAGAGAACTTTACTATGACAAAGATTTAAGAAAAAGAAAAACTTTATAGTATACTCTTTCTAATGTCATAATATTGTAAACACTATTTTATAGTTTATTTTAAACTTAATGAATATGAAATTGAAAAATGCTTAAAGAAAGGAAAAACATAAAATTACCGGAGAGGAAAAACGCGATTTTATATGATACGGTAAAGAAAAGTTCAGCAGTGAAATTATCTATGTCATGACACTAAATTACATTAAACAAATATTCACTAAACAAGTAATACGTGCAGATTTACTGTAATCTTTACTAATTTTTGGTCCTGCATTTTAAATAAAATATGAACAAAATTTGTTTCTGGAATATATTCACTTCTTCTAGTGGAAGCTGTTGTGCAATTTGCTTTTTTAACTTGTGAAATATTGGATTATAAAACAAGATTATTTGTTAAGCAGTACGCTTTTATTTTCATTATATAATTACTAGCTGTCTACGCACGCCTTGGCGTGCGTGAAATTTCTTTACATTTGGACAAGTAAAAATCTCTTGCTTCTAAATCCAGTAAGAAATGAAAGATCTATTAGGCGTCTCGAAACACAGATCTAGAATAGAGATTTTTGTTGTTGCATAAAAACAGTTACAACTAATTATTACTTTACCAAACCACATAAAATTATTTAAAGAATTATTAAATAAATATAAATTTACTTTTTGCATAAAATATTATTTATATTAATAACAAAATATGCTTTATAATAATTGTTAAAATAAGATTGTGTATTATTTATTGGTACAAATTTTCAAGACCTATATTCTTTTCTTGTTATAGAATAATTATTGAACGTGTTCATTGGACTTTTTCTTTAAAAATAGGGGAGACCGGGGCTAAACCGGACGGATTTGTTCTTTGGCCAAAAAACTCATCCAAAAAAATTTTTTTTGCTAAAGAGTAATATACCGTTTTGAAGCTTGTACCTTCACCTACAAATCGCACTTGTTCGATGTAGAAAAACTACAGTAGCTTTGGAGATATGTTGCTTCGAAGATGACTACCTCAAAAACAAAAATCCGAAAATTGGTGGGGCTAAACCGGACACCCCATGGGGATAAATCAGACACGGCTAATTAATTAAAGAATAAGACACAAATTTTCGTTTTTTTTGTAGAAAAGTCAAATAAATTCTTCTCTTATTTAAATGTAGGTAGTTCTATACAAAGAATATAATATAATATGTAAAATCGGTAATTAATATAATATAAAATGAATTACAGTTTTCAGACTTGTCTATTTGCATCAACTCGCTTGCAAATTCGAGTTTTAAAATAAATTCTTTATTTATTTAGTTTTAAAGTGGTTCTATGCAAAGAATATAATATAAAATAGTTAATTAATATTAAATAAATTAAAGTATTCAAAAATTTGGTTGTTTTTTATCACGATGTCCGATTCAGCCCCACACCGTCATCTAATAATTAAACTGCAATATATTTTTTCTTCTTAACGTTTTTCATTAAACTCTTTTTCTACTAAACTCAGTACACCATGAGCTAAAAGAAAAATTGCAGTATGATATTTTCACTTTAACTTTAACGATAAAAACCCAATAAGATGAGAAAAATTTTTATTTACTTTTACCTCAAAAAATGACATTTTCATATATTAACGGCAACTATTATTACAAGAAAAATGACACGTCCCTAAAACCTCATGCAGCATTTGCATCAAGAAATTGTGCGTACATAGATTATGTACACGGTTTGAAATTCTTCACGGTTTCGGAAATATTTGACTTGTCCGGTTTATCCCCGGTCTCCCCTACAATAATACGTAATCGGACTAAATTTGGTTCCGACTGTCTGTTTGATTTTTCTTTAAGAAAAGTTCTAATAATTTTGGATAAAACATATACTTAACATGGTCAGAAGTGAGAAACTATCCATTTTTTGGTAAATAGAAAACAAAAAAAAATTAATAAAAACTGAATTTTTTTATTTAATTATTAAAAAATTATAAAATTGTGAAAAGAATAAGTTCTTATAGAAGTGATTTGGCTAACATTTTATTCAGATATTTTGATAGAAACCTCATTTCTAACGTTTAACAAAAATTTGAATAAATTATTAACCCTCACGGGCTCGAGTTCGTTTTTCCGCCTGCGCCCACAAGCCGGGTCCGAGGGACCCGGTATTTAAAATCAATAGAAATAAAAAATTTGATAGCAAAATTGTTAATATTTTTTATCTAACATATAATTGTATCATTTTAGAGAAATTATTTTAAAAAATAGTTTTAAAAACAACATTATTTATAATAAGAAAATAATATAAAATATATAATAAACAAAAAATATTTTCAGACAAATCACCGTATAATGTATAAATAATTATATAAACATTTTATATGACAGTTTGAGTTTATCTCGTTCACAATTGTGATGAAAGCATGTCTTCTAGTATTTTTCTTACTAATTAGTAGAGCAGACAACTTTACAACTCTAAAAATTGAAAATTCTTTGCTTTTTCGGGTGGTTCAATGATGCCGCACTCACTGCATTCACATAACATTCACAACAAAAATTGTTCACAAAAGCCAGCGTTACTGGGTCCGTTACCCAGACGTTACCTATTGTGTTTCAATTAGAAAGTATATATATATATATATATATATATATATATAATGACTTTTGTCTATAATTTTCCTTGCGATGAAGGAAGATACCTGGGTCCCTCATTTACAAAGGCTGTTGTTCAAGGGTTCGTATTGTTTGTGGTAATCCTTCGTAGGGTCTAATACAGGTACATATGGCCTCAGAATCAATCTACGAGTGCGAAGAGGACACTCACGCTTAGGGCTTACCACCACGTTTTTAAATATAAGAACGAAAATTTAATTTCAAAATCATATCGTCGATTATTTTCCTTGGGGAACGTTCTACGTGTCTTCAACGAAAAAATTAAGTTTAACAAAAATTTATAATTCTTGGTGAATTATAAGTGTGAATATTTCGTGAATTAGTGAATAGTAAGTATTAGTGAATATAATTAGTGATAATAAGTGAATAGTAAATTAATAATAGAATTACATTAACATACTTTTTGTAAATTTTTTTCAATCATTATTCATTTAAATAATTAAATTGAGTTGTGTTTAGTTTTAATAAAGTTAATTTTTTATGTTTATTAAAAAGTTTATAAAAATTTGTTATAAATTTATAAATCATCTATAATTGGATAAAAGGAAAAATTGGAAATTGGTTATATTGGATAAAAAAGCTAGAAATTGGTTATATTGGATAAAAGGCAAAATTGGAAATTGGTTACATTGGATTAAACTCAAATTTGGAAATTGGTTATATTAGATAAAAAGCAAAATTGGAAATTGGTTTTATTGGATAAAAGGCAAAATTGGAAATTGGTAATATTGGGTAAAAAAGCTGGAAATTGGTTATATTGGATAAAAGGCAATATTGGAAATTGGTTATATTGGATAAAACGCAAAATTGGAAATTAGTTATATTGGATAAAAAGCAAAATTGAAAATTATTGGATAAAAAAATAAAAGAACAATGTCTAACAAAGGTGAAACTGTTAATTTGACTACTCATGATTTAAGTATTATTGTCACTGAAGGAGTAATGCTAAATAATGATCATATGTATGAATTTCAAAAGCTATTGGGAAGACAATCTAATTTTTTTATAATATGCAAAATACTATGTGTTTACAAACACTTGATTTGATAGTTCCAGTCGAGAAAAGTAAGCAGCACATTCAAATACTTTTTAGTAGATCTTATAAATCTGGTCATTGGATTTGTACTTATTATGATGGAATAAGCCTTTACATTTTTGATAGCCTTAATAAAAAATATTTAAATCATGATCAAAGAGATTATATCCCTTTAAACCACCAGTAGTTTCCACAACTGTTGATCAACAACCAGAATACAGTCTTTCTTGTGGAGTATATGCAATAGCATTCGCAACATCGTTGTTTTTCAATATTATGCCCCACTCTGTCAATTACTATTATTGTAATATGAGAAATCATTTAATGCTAATGTTCGAAAACAATAGTTTATGTAAATTTCCCTCTGAACAACTTTCTAATAGTAGATCTTGCATAGTTGCTTATGACTGGAATTGCCTTTTAAATAAAAATGATATTCAACTTCTGTATGAAGAATCAAACTTTTCTAAAAACTCTATTAAGAAAGAAATTTCTTTTCCGAGAGAAATAAATAAAATAAATGAAGGAAATATTGCATCAACAACACTTAAACAAAGTAGGGCTGAAATTCAAAAAAATTATCGTGAGAGACAAAAATTAAAAGGTAAAATTGACAATGAAAAATATTCAGAGGAAGCATACACATCCATTTCTTTCCCGAGAATAATAAATGAAATAAATGAAGGAAATATAGCATCAAAAACACTTAAAGAAAGTAGGGCTGAAATACAAAAAATTGTTGGAAAAATGCTTATATTGCCTTCCACTTTTATAGGATCACCTCGTAATATGATGCAACAATATCAGGATGCCATGGCTATTGTTGGTCGTCATGGTAGACCAGATTTATTTATTACAATGACGTGTAATCCAAATTGGAAAGAGATACAAGAAAATTTATTACCTCATCAAACTGCTTCTGATAGACCTGATATAGTAACTAGAGTTTTTGCATTGAAGGTGAAACAACTTTTAAATTTTATTGTTGACAACAAATTATTTGGAAAGGTTAAGTCTTATGTTTATGTTATTGAATTTCAAAAGCGAGGATTACCACATATTCATTTGTTAGTTATATTAAAAGAAAATTCTAAAATATTAACAGTTGAAAGTGTTGATCGTTATATTTCTGCAGAAATTCCTGATGAAAATATTAATCCTTCCTTGCATAACATAATAATGCAAAATAACGTTCACGGACCTTGTGGAGATTGGTGTTTAATTGATGGTAAATGTTCAAAAAATTTTCCAAAAAGTTACCAAGAAGAAACTACAATTGAAGAAAACTGTTTTATTCGTTGTCGTAGAAGAAATAATAATAAAACGTATGAGCGACCAAATGGATTTGTTGTTGACAATTCTAATGTGGTTCCATATTGCCCTTCACTTTCGGAAATATTTAATTGTCATATAAATGTGGAAATAGTTTCAAGTATTAAATCTGTTAAATATTTATATAAATATATTTTTAAAGGTCATGATGCTGCATCCATTATTATTACAAATGCAAATGGTGAGGTTACTGTTAATCACAATGAAATTAATCATTATGAAGAAAATAGGTATGTAGGTCCTGTTGAGGCTGTTTGGAGAATTTTAAGTAAACCTTTAGGGAAAAAGAGCCATAGTATAAATCGTTTACCCATACATTTACTAAATGAACAGAATGTTATTATTCGCGAAAGGAAAGATAATAACAATGTTTCTTTTGATTTACAGGAAAATACAAAATTGCTCGATTTTTTTAAACTTAATGAGCGTGATAGTACTGCTCGTCAGTATTATTATACACAAATACCAGAACATTATACGTGGATAAAAAAAACTCTTGAATGGCAAAAAAGGAGTCGTAAAGAAAAAGTATTAGGAAGAATGTATTCAGTTAATCCACGCCAATTGAAATTATTTCACCTTAGATTATTGTTACTTATAGTAAAAAGAGTAACTTCTTTCCAAAGTTTAAGAACAGTTAATGGAGTTATTCATGAATCTTTTACATCTGCCTGTTTGGCATTAGGACTTATAGAAGATGATAGTGAGTGGATTAGGACAATGGAAGAAGCTACTTTATGGATGATGCCTCATTCACTTCGACAATTATTTGTAAGAATTCTAATTCATTGTCATCCTGTACATCCGGAAAAACTTTGGGAGAAATTTAAAGGTCAAATGTCAGAAGACTATTCAAAAATTGACAATATTGAAGCTGAAAAAATAGCTTATAGAAATATAAAATCAATGTTATTGAATGAAGGATATTGTTCAACTGATTTTCAGGGTTTATTAGATGTAGATGAAAATTTTCCTGCGCAGGTTGATGATATAAATATTTTTGAACATATAAAAAAAGGAGAGCAGAATTATACTAAATTAAATGTTAAACAAAAAAATATAGTTGATTATATACTTAAAGTAATAAAAGATTCTTCTTCTAATAGTTCTAAATGCTTATATATTAATGGTTGTGGAAGATCTGGAAAAACTTTTTTATATACTACCTTATGGCATTTATTAAAAAGTAAAGGAATAAATGTTTGCAACATGGCATTTACAAGCATAGCTGCCACACTGCTTCCTAATGGGAAAACTGTACATAAAGTCTTAGGCTTACCTGTTCCATTGTACAATGATTCATCTTCAAATATTAAATTTCAGTCAAAAGAAGGACAATTTTTTAAAAATATTGATGTTTTTATTTGGGATGAAGCACCAATGGCTCCAAAATATTTCATTAAAAGAATTAATTGATTTCTGTTTAAAATTTTAAAACTTTTAAAATGTGGTTAAAATTATACTAATTTGAAAATAACAATTTTACTTTAAAATGGCTTAAATGTAATATCTAAGGTTATATATGCTTCCATCTCTCAGAACCAGCAAAAGCTAGAGATTTAAATTTGTTTAAATTATAGGTTTCCTGGGTGACCGAAAATAAGAGTATTTTTATCCCGATTCGTAAATCTCTTTATAATTTTTTGCATTTGTAATTCTATAAAAAACATTCTTTTTGCTTAATTCTTGAGCAGTGTAGTTAAAATAATGATTTCGTGACCCAAATGTGCTAAATTTTTTTTAATACTTGATATAATCATATTTTTTTTGGGTCCCTGAATCCAAATATTTATTACTATCTCAATTTTTTCTTTAAAAACTGTTGTGTGTCTATCACACTATTAAAATAATGTTATAGAGCACATAAAAATACATTTGTTTGACCAAGGTTTAGTAATTTTCAACTTATTTATGAAAAGTAATTCTTTTATTTAAATAATTATTATTTTTATGACGAAGAAGCAATGTGCTCATGAAATGAGCAAAAATGTAAAATTCATATAATATTTGTTATCAATAAATTATTTTAAAAATCTTTTAATATTTTCTATCATTAAATCTCTTTGAATATCCAAATTATGTAAAATAAATTATATGAGTTTGAAAAGAGATCTATAAAGCTACAAATTTGACCAAAAAAGAATTTAAATTGATTAAAAATAAAAATTTTACAGCAAATTTTAAAAATCATGTAAAATTAACGTTTTTAAACTCGAACTCGCAGAATATTAAGAATATTAATATAATGTTACTAAATTTTACACATTTATTTTAAAGTTTAACTGTAATAATGAGTATTTTTTATATCAAAATTTCAGTTTTTTGCACTTTTCTTCAAAGTTTTAAAAGAAGACAATTTCCTATAAAATTGGCTTTTGCAATGACTATTAACAAATCTCAAGGGCAAACATTTAACAGAATATTTATTGATTTAAGAAGAGATGTTTTTAATCACGGTCAGATGTATGTTGCATTATCGAGAGTACGTTCATTTGAATCCGTAAAAATATATTTAGGAGATAATACAAGTAATAAATATATAAATAATTATGTTTATAGTGAAATTTTTGAATAATGAAGGAGCCGGATATAACACCTGCCGCTACGCGCCGCCGTAAAGGACCATACCAGTCAGTGAGTAGTGAGCGCTTCTGGGCCTTTCACTGCTACCTGACTGGTATTATTTCTTGTAATAGCGCGTAGCGGCAGTTGATACATCCGGCCCTTCAATTTTAATGAAGTTTAATTTGCTATATTTATGTTTATCGGAATTTTCAATGTGAAATATTTACAGTACCGGTCAAAATGTAAGTTCATCTATTTTCAAAGGAAAGAAAAAAATTTTGTAACATAAAATTTATGAAAACTAAACTTTTTTCGGTATACATATGTAATATAAAAAAATATGTTTTAATTTTAAAAATTATTTTTTTTAATAAGATTCAACAACCAAATGGATTATATACAAATGTTTAAAAAAGCTGAGAATAATATTTATTAGCATAAATTTATTATCATGCAAATAGAATATGTGAATTTTTGGACTGCTAATCGAAATCACGAAGGGTTATTAGTGAAGAAAATGACCACCATCATTATTTGTTAATTTGTATAACTGTTTGAAACTATCGCTGAATGTAACTAAATACCATTCTTATTGTAGTCCTCTTTTTTTAATAATTCTATTATCTGTTTTCTATCTCCTTAAAGTAATAAAAATCTTCTAAAATATTAAGATTTCACCTATTCCCAGTTTTTTTAAAGGGGGTAAGGTTTTAAAATTTTTTATTGCATTTTCTTAGAATTTTTTGAATGATTGTATAATATCTCCAGAATATTGTGTTAAAATTGCAAGTTAATTATAGCAAAATTAACAAAGTTATGAGTGTTTTAGTCGCGTAAGTACAGGCTTCAGGATTAATGTTTTTTATTAAGAGATCTACTCACTTTAAACGCCCTAAAATAGGTTATTTTTGTACATTTTTTCTGGTTTAAATGATAAGTATTGGCGTATGAAGTTTTACACGATTTTTGCTTTTTGCAAAATTGACAAAATTGTGGTCACTTTTCGAAAAACATGTATAAAAATTTGTTTTTTATCCCATATGCACAAAAATGGCGCTTTTAGATAGCTAGCGACATGGAGTAAAGTCACTCATTTGTTCGACCATATGAAAATGGCGTTTATTTTCTCCCATGTGCAAACATAACCGCTGTTCCCATGCGTTATTTCTGCCCAAGGGAGAAAACGGCCGCCATTTCATATAAGTTGAACAAGTGAATGACTTTTACTCCCTGTCGTCTGCTATCTGAAATCGCCACTTTTGTTCATTAGGAATAAAAAATATCGTAAGTAACACGGGAATAAAGGCAGACAATTTGTTTACGATGATTTTATTTATTAAAGTACTAAGTTTTAAAGTTTGAACAAGAAGGTGAGAGTGTCAAAAATTATTAAACGTACATTTATTTCTTGGTTTTTTCTCATATTTCATTAAAAGAATTGAACAATTTTAAATTTACTATTTGAAATTTTTAACATGTTAAAATGTAATCGAAATTATACTGATTTGAAATTAACAATTTTACTTAAAACGGAATAAATGTAATATCTAACGTTGCTTCCATATCTCAGAACCAGAGAAAGCTACAGTGAATTTTTATTAGAAATTGTTTAAATATTATTGGCACTAATAAACATACTCTTACTAATATTTCAGGTCCAACTTTCAACCCCAAAATTACCCCTATTTCGATTTAACTAACAAAAATACTAATAAAACTAATAAATGTTTAACTTTTTTTAAATTAATCGTTGAATAATTATAATATCATTTTGCAGACTACCAGTTTTAATTTTTCACTTCAACCCTAATCTCAAAACTAACCCCTTAGCTAAACATACTAATCATACAGCCTTACGATATTGGAATTTTATAAAATAACAAATCTAAAGTCAGTTTTTAGTTTCTTTTGTTAAAAGATAAAATGGACGGATTTCTTTTGCATGATTAATTTTTATTTGATTCAATTAAATTATTTTTAGTGTAGAAATTATAAAAATTATTTCCTGAAAGAAAAGAATGAGTTGGTGAACAATATTGTTATTGAGAAATAAAAATTATGCAATTCAAGTGCAATTTAGGAATACAAAATTTGAAACAAAATTTAATCCTTTAAGATAAAATTCTTTTAATAAATATGTGTTCATCTTTAGAATAATGTTAGAAACTTTTTCAATGTTAAAATATTTTCATATTTAATAGTAGAAAGAAAGGGGGCGCGCGTAGCGCGCAATTAAAAGTGACTAGTTTGAATAAAAAAAATTCATAATATTTCCACAAAATTTTTTGTTTTGTACGTGAAAAACAGTTTTTTTCGTTTTTCTTTGTAAATAATAAACCTACGTGCTCGAAATTTTTGGACGTAGTCGCTTTCGGTATTACTAATTTATATATTAAATAAGAAAAAATTCCACTCAGTCATTTCTTAGAAAATTAAAGTGGTTCACTGTTGGCGCTGGTTCAATGTAGCCTACTCTCCCCTATATGTATGTTACACACACACACATATATATATATATAATAGTTTAAAAAATAGTAATATAAAATAATGGTAGAAATATAAAACATCTGAAAAAAATCTTTAGCTAAATTACCTAATAATAATTATCTTTATTTAGACGTAAAACCAAAAAAAATGTTTAACGACCGCCATATTGATTTTTTTAATTCTGACATCAAATTTGTAATCAGCGACCCTAAAAACCCCCGAGTACCGATTTTAAAGAAAATCTGATCGATTTTCTGTTCTTTAACTTTTAGGAATGGAATTTTCCAAAAAACGTACAACACGCACTATATTTTTCGCACCACGTCACTTCCGGAATTATTTGGGATATGTTTACACTTATTACAGTAGGTGATGTTGAAACATTACAAAATAGTGCAATATTGCAGAAAAATTACTAACTTTTTATACGCAATTATATCCCGGATCCCTCGGACCCGGCTTGAGTCTTTACGTAAGTTCGACTTAAAAGGGAATTTTCCAGAGTATTTTATGAATTAAAAATTCTTTACAAAAGTGAAAAATGTGTGTTTTTACGCCCTTAAGTCTAATGTGAAGTTGATTTTCTAATAATATTTTCTTAACCGGAAGTAGAAAAAAAACATTTCTCCGGGTCCGAGGGACCCGGCTCGAGCCCGTGAGGGTTAACAAATAAACGCTTTTTAATCGTCCTAAGCTTATTTAAAAATATTTAAATATTTATACTCTGTATAAACTTATCGATTCGTCTTGACATAAAAATTTCAATTTTATTATATATAAATTTAGATTTTGCTAAAAAAAATTTTTTTACTTGAACAAGTTTTTGAAAAAAACAACTGTAAAATTTTTTGTGTGGGATATATTCTATATTCCTTTTGTCCATTTTGAAAGATTAATGTGATAAATAAGCCCTCAAAATTCCATCCGAATTCAAGAAAATCTATGGAAGGTATCATGTTCACATGATCTATAAACAGATACACAAATTGTTTAATACATTTTAGAAAATTTTATTATTTAAAGGACTACATAGCTTTTTCACAAGAAATAAAAATCAATTATAAGTAAATTAGCATGAAAATATAATAATATTGTTTATTGTTTTAAGACCTAAAAATCTATACACAATGAAGTTACATGGAATCAATTTATGTTCAAGTTTAAAATGTAATTTCAAAATATAGTAATTTTAAAACATAAATAAAAAATACACTCGACTTAAAATATTAAATTTATAAATAAAAAATATTGGAAATTATATATTTTTTAATTTGGAAATGAAACTCAAAAATGCACTTTTTTGGGAATAAAATGTAAATTATTTATCAAAAATAAGGTAAGAAAAAGGAAAAAAATGTATAAATTAGAGTTTTGCAGATACTTCAATTTGCGTAAACTTGAAATTGGAATCAAATCATTCCTTCATATTAATTCTCATTGAAAGGATAGAATATTCGAAATTTGCACACATATTTTTACATTTAAAAAAACTTGTTTAAAATTGTAATCAAGAAATATATAATTTACTATTTTTGCAGTTATTATCAAATTATATTCCTTTAAAAATATGATTATGAAATAAAAAAAATTTATATTGAATTCATTTCATTTATTTATTCTAATATCTGTCACTGTGAATACAGAAAACCATGATGCTCAAACCAAAAAATGTAGGCGTTACTTTCTTAACTGTTCGCCTCTCTCTCGCTTCTACTCTAAACTGAAAGAAAAGACGATACTTCCCACTCCTTCTCTGTATCATGATTTCTCTCTTATATACTCTGACAAACTTCTCTCTCCAACTCTTCTCTGTCATCAAAAGCACAGCAGGAGGGTGGACGGAATTCTTGCGGACACAATGAATGAAAGAATACGGAGATTAATATATGTAATAATCTTATTATACTTTAGTTCATTTAACTTTCACAGAAAAATCAAAAGTCCGAATCTGTTTACATCTTCAAAACAAAAATATAGGTTTGAAAATTGAAAATCGCTTTTAAGATTAACACTAAATTAAGTCAATTGAAATCATACTCTCAAGTCTAAAATATTATTTGCAAAAATCAATCACTTTTATTAGGGGAGTGCTGTTAGGGTTGAACCATCGCGTTTATTTTACTTTATCACACTAGCGCCATCTGCTTTTGTACTTAAATTCTTGCTACTAACGCCAGTCAACTTTTCACATTAGTTTCAGTCAAGTATACGAACGTATACTTTTGTTTTTTGCGAGTCATTGTTAAACGCTCAACAGAAACTTTTTTATGGTGTCAAAAAAGGAGTAGTAAATGTAGAAGAAATATGCCAAAGACAAAGTAAATTTATTCAAATTGCTTATTAAGATGTTATACGAAAATGTGAAAAGAAATTTGGGGTTTTGTGTGACGCGTTTGTGTTCTGTGAGCTATGTCGCTAAACGACGGTGAGTTAGCGTTGAGCCAGGCGGTGTCGTAAGGGTTGAACCGCCCAAAATTTTGCAATTACGAAGCGTACTTACAACAGAATAGTATATTGTGCATCTAGGGAGAAAAATGGGTGACTTCCACGAGTGTAAACACATGAGTTGGAAATCATTTTTTCTCCCGAGTTGCACATATTTTTTTTCTAACACACGTATACCGAAAGTACAAATATTTAATAAAACATTAAATACACTTACACCACGGTTGAATATAAATGAAAAAGTCAGTTACGTAAGTTACGTAACTTAAATAAATAAAAAAGTTAGTTACGTGAATTACGTAACTGAAGTAATTTACGTAACTTACGTAGGTTACGTAGATTACATAAGTTATGTAACGGTTAAATGTGAACAAAAAGTTAGTTCTGCAACTTAAGTTAGTTACGTTACTAACATCAGATACGTAACTTACGTTACTAACATCAGATACGTAACTTACGTTACTAACATCACATACGTAAGTTACGTTACTAACATCACATACGTAAGTTACGTTACTAACATCACATACGTAAGTTACGCCAGTCGTGTAAGTTATGTAACTCACGCAACTGATTTACTAATGGTCATACTTTGATTTATACATCGCACCTAATAATAACATTACCGAGAAGGTAAGTTACTTTTCCTCCCTGCTAATGACGTCAGGAAAAGATCAACTTTTCTCCTACTTAACAGGTAGGAAATGGTGTACTTTCGGTGAATGTGTTAAAAAATTTATTTTTTGACTTAAGGAGGTGTCAAAAACTTTATTTCCAACAAAAAAACAGGAATACAATTTTTTCGATAATCTTTTTTTATGGTTTTAATTTAAAAATTTTTGATTTCATTCTTAAGAAATATAATATCTAATGTTATGCAAAAATGCAAAATATTGGATTTTATTTTAATTTCATGGTTCCCTTTCTCATTTTCAAGTGTCATACTATTATTTGAAGGACATTTTTAACCATTTACCTAAATATTTCATTGATTTTCTACAGTGACTCAACCCTTACACCCATGTTCAACCCTTATAACATTATTTTTTTCAAATTGCTTATAACTTTGAAACTTTTGGCCCAATTTTTTGCAATGTACAGCAAAAAAATTGCATTTAAGTTGATCTTTCCATCAATATGCGCGAAAACGTGAAATTCGCACTGCAGCGGAAGTTATGAAGAAAATTGAAAACTATGTCCAACCCTAACAGCACTCCCCTACTCACTTAATAATCTGTTAATTAAAACCATTGAAACAACAGATATTCAAAAATTGTTTATATTTTTATTTATTAAGATAACCACGGGACAAGCCCTTTCGGACAAAGTCCACCTAAATGTAATAAATATAAAATAAAACAGTATTAAGCAGGGTACAGATTACAGTTACACTGGGTGTTTTCGGTATGCCCACGGATCATGATCCGGATCACTCAGTGGTGCTGACTCGTTTCAAATTTCGAAAGTTATGAATTTCGAAAATCCTTTATTTTGATTGGCGCAGAATTTGAAAATTCGATAATATGTGAAAAGAGCTTTATGTTCTAGACAAAATGTTTCTAGGCGAGGCCAACGAAAAGAGTACGGATACGGGAAAGGGTATTAGAAAGAAAGAGACAGACAAACTATAAAATTCCCCAAAAAATCACTAGAAGTTTTGGATCAAGATCTGCTTCGCTAGCAGGATTATACTTTCGGATCATTAGCACCTGTTGGACCGCCTCGCGGTCGACTTCGTTGCTGCTATATTTTTAATTCAGTTTTATATTTTTAATTTTTTAATTATTATGATTTATTTCTCGTTTTTTATTATTTGGTATCCTTTTTTCATTAGAAAAAGTTTTATTTTATTATTATTTTGGAAAATAAAATAAATTATATATAAATCAATTTATTTATATTTTTGTTACATTTATATTTATCTTTTTTTATTGAAAAATTAATTGTATGTTTATATTTTTATGTTTTAAATTAAAATGCATATAATTTACAAACACATGTTTATAATTTTTTGAGATAATCCCAAGACAGCTCCATCTATTTCGTTTCCATTTAGACTGTGAGGTGTGCTCTACAATCACTTTTTTCAATATAATTTATGAAGTGGCAATTTTTATTTTAATAAACTTAACATTAGAAAAACTAAAAAATTTTGGTAATTTTAATTGAGTCACAATACATAATTACTTATGGTGTATCAATGCGACTGACGGTCGAAAAAAATGTACCAAAAAAGTCAAAATCGCCTTCACACCAAGCTAGAAAGGTGATTCTGCAATAGCTTAAAAATGAATTTTTTTGTCTGATTCAGAGCAATTGCACATCCTGCATATAAATTTACGATAATTTGCTTTGTATTTGATGATTTCAAGTGTATTTATAATCAGAAAGTGTAGTTACTTCAAACTAGAAAAAAATACATTTTAAAGCTGTTGCAAAAACACCTTTACAATTTGGTGTGAAGGCGATTTTGACTCTTTTCGGTAAATTTTTTTTCTTCCGACAGTCGTATAAATGCACCCTTATGTTTTTGTCATAGGAGAGAAAAGAAAAGAATGGTTTTTACATAATTCGTGTGACCGCACCCTTAGTGTCTAGAAGATAAAGCTCTTTTCACATACTATCTAGTTTTCGAAATTCATCACTTTCGAAATTTAAAACGAGTGAGCACCACTGAGTGATCCGGATCCTGATCCGTGGACATACCGAAAACACCCACTATTTTAATATCGATGTTGGAGTGATTATTTTAATTTCCCTTTTTCTTTTATATATATATCTTTTACTTTAAACCATTCACAAACAAAAAATTAGAAAAGATAATTAAAAAAAAATGTTCAGAAATAATAGTTTTATTATAAAAATAACAGTCGTTTTATTTATTTCAACGAAATCATTTGCGGAATAACTCTTAATCACAAACTTTATCTAAATTTTTTGATCACACCTTCACTCATACACGAAAATTAAAATATTACATAAAATGATGTCTAAAATGTCGCGATTTCTCATTATTTTGTTATGGTTCCTTTTCTCTTTGTTATTTTCTGATTTTCTTATATTTCGTTATCTTTGATACGACAAAATTTAATCGAATCTATATTACACACATTCACACACATTAAAAAACAGGCAGATTTACAGGTGAGAGTCCAATTGGAGACGATAAAATCAAATTTACTTAGCTTTCTTTTTTTAAATTAGTTGTGTTGTGGCACCGAGGATACAACCAGGATTCACGCCGAGGTACGGAAATTCTTTGAGCAGCACGCCCAACACGAGGTCGTCAATTTTCAAATGTATCAAATGCTGATTTTCGTTCTATAATTATACTCTCGTTTCACTGGGTGATTGCTCCAACCGTATACTCAAAAAAGGGCTATGCCCCAACACCGGAACTACAATAATTTTGACAATTTTATTTATGTCTAATTTTATAAATTAGATACGACTTACCCCGTATTTCGGGACGGCGTCCTCCTCTCCCGAAGGCTCACACAAGTCTGTCTCACACGTCATTTTTAACGATGAGAGACGATTAGACTTTACAATTTCCGAAATTTCACGATCATCTCCCACCATACACAATACACTCAAACATTCCCGCTATACACAATAATTCGTTACAATGTGAATCTCAAGGTCAAAGTGAGTATTATTGAGAAAAGAACTCACACTAATCATTATTATGACCGATTGTTCTTGCTTCCTCAAGAGGAAGCTTTGCATTCGTGAAGATTTTCAATTTTTCAAAAGAAGGTTATATGGACTCATTTTAATCTAGAACATATGGTGGAAATTATATCAAAAGTTCACCCAAAAAAGGTTTGGTTCAATTATTTCCAACTTTTTTTATGATATGTCCTATAGGTTAGTACTTTGTCAGACAAATATTTTTGAATTTTATAAAAATTTGTCCTAGGGGGAGGGGGTTAAAGTTTTGAACTTTTACGTGACTCGCTTAACTTTGATAACTTATTATACTAAAAGTAAAACGTGTTTAAATAGGTGATAGTCGCTACGGTCGGCCCACCTCGGGTTTCTTAGTTGTAACAAACTGGTGCCATTTACGATTGCATGTAAATACTTGTTAGTGATGGTAGAAAACTTTTTACGTCACTTTCATTAAGGGGACATTATATTATATGTATATATTAATCTCCGTATGCTTTCATTCATTCTGTCCGCAAGAATTCCGTCCGCCCTCCTGCTGTTCTTTTGATGACAGAGAAGAGTTGGAGAGAGAAGTTTGTCAGAGTATATAAGAGAGAAATCATGATACAGAGAAGGAGTGGGAAGTATCGTCTTTTCTTTCAGTTTAGAGTAGAAGCGAGAGAGAGGCGAACAGTTAAGAAAGTAACGCCTACTTTTTTTGGTTTGAGCATCATGGTTTTCTGTATTCACAGTGACAGATATTAGAATAAGTAAATGAAATGAATTCAATATAAATTTTTTTTAATTGAGAGATAAAATATTATCAATCTATCCAAGAAAGGTTCGAATAAAAAACAATCTGTTTACGTTTCAACGACACAGTCGTCCTCTTCAGAAACGAAAAAAATGTCCCAAAATTTGTTCAATAAAATGAACGTGTACATTGCTGGACGAAGACAAGATTGATAATATTTCATCTCTCAATTAAACAATTTTAACCAAGTGATAAATTCAACATCATTATAAATTTTTTTTATTTCATAATCATATTTTTAAAGAAATATAATTTGATAATAACTGCAAAAATAGTAAATTATATATTTCTTGATTACAATTTTAAACAAGTTTTTTTAAATGTAAAAATATGTGTGCAAATTTCGAATATTCTATCCTTTCAATGAGAATTAATATGAAGGAATGATTTGATTACAATTTCGAGTTTACGCAAAATTGAAGTATCTGGAAAACTCTAATTTATACATTTTTTTCCTTTTTCTTACCTTATTTTTTATAAATAATTTACATTTTATTCCCAAAAAGTGCATTTTTGAGTTTCATTTCTAAATTAAAAAATATATAATTTCCAATATTTTTTAAAATCGGTACTAGGGGGTTTTTAGGGTCGCTGATTACAAATTTGATATCAATTAAAAAATTCAATATGGCGGTCGTTAAAAATTTTTTTTTAGTTTCACGTCTAAATAAAGATAATTATTATTAGGTAATTTAGCTAATGATTTTTTTCAGATGTTTTATATTTCTACCATTATTTTATATTACTATTTTTTAAACTATTATATATACATGTAACATACATATAATATATAAAATGTTTATATAATTATTTATACATTATACGGTGATTTGTCTGAAAATATTTTTTTATTCTTTATATTTTTTATATTATTTTTTTATTATAAATAATGTTGTTTTTAAAACTATTTTTTTAAATAATTTCTCTAAAATGATACAATTATATGTTAGATAAAAAATATTAACAATTTTGCTATCAAATTTTTTATTTCTATTGATTTTAAATATCGGGTCCCTCGGACCTGGCTTGTGCGCGCAGGTGGAAAAACGAACTCGAGCCCGTGAGGGTTAATAATTTATTCAAATTTTTGTTAAACGTTAGAAATGAGGTTTCTATCAAAATATCTGAATAAAATGTTAGCCAAATCACTTCTATAAGGACTTATTCTTTTCACAATTTTATAATTTTTTAATAATTAAAAAAAAATTCAGTTTTTATTAATTTTTTTTTGTTTTTCATTCACCAAAAAATGGATAGTTTCTCACTTCTGACCGTGTTAAGTATATGTTTTATCCAAAATTATTAGAACTTTTCTTAAGGAAAAATCAAACAGACAGTCGGAACCAAATTTAGTCCGATTACGTATTATTGTAGGGGAGACCGGGGATAAACCGGACAAGTCAAATATTTCCGAAACCGTGAAGAATTTCAAACCGTGTACATAATCTATGTACGCACAATTTCTTGATGCAAATGCTGCATGAGGTTTTAGGGACGTGTCATTTTTCTTGTAATAATAGTTGCCGTTAATATATGAAAGTGTCATTTTTTGAGGTAAAAGTAAATAAAAATTTTTCTCATCTTATTGGGTTTTTATCGTTAAAGTTAAAGTGAAAATATCATACTGCAATTTTTCTTTTAGCTCATGGTGTACTGAGTTTAGTAGAAAAAGAGATTAATGAAAAACGTTAAGAAGAAAAAATATATTGCAGTTTAATTATTAGATGACGGTGTGGGGCTGAATCGGACATCGTGATAAAAAACAACCAAATTTTTGAATACTTTAATTTATTTAATATTAATTAACTATTTTATATTATATTCTTTGCATAGAACCACTTTAAAACTAAATAAATAAAGAATTTATTTTAAAACTCGAATTTGCAAGCGAGTTGATGCAAATAGACAAGTCTGAAAACTGTAATTCATTTTATATTATATTAATTACCGATTTTACATATTATATTATATTCTTTGTATAGAACTACCTACATTTAAATAAGAGAAGAATTTATTTGACTTTTCTACAAAAAAAAAACGAAAATTTGTGTCTTATTCTTTAATTAATTAGCCGTGTCTGATTTATCCCCATGGGGTGTCCGGTTTAGCCCCACCAATTTTCGGATTTTTGTTTTTGAGGTAGTCATCTTCGAAGCAACATATCTCCAAAGCTACTGTAGTTTTTCTACATCGAACAAGTGCGATTTGTAGGTGAAGGTATAAGCTTTAAAACGGTATATTACCCTTTAGCAAAAAAAATTTTTTTGTATGAGTTTTTTGGCCAAAGAACAAATCCGTCCAGTTTAGCCCCGGTCTCCCCTATTTTTAAAGAAAAAGCCCAATGAACACGTTCTATAATTATTCTATAACAAGAAAAGAATATAGGTCTTGAAAATTTGTACCAATAAATAATACACAATCTTATTTTAACAATTATTATAAAGCATATTTTGTTATCAATATAAATAATATTTTATGCGAAAAGTAAATTTATATTTATTTAATAATTCTTTAAATAATTTTATGTGGTTTGGTAAAGTAATAATTAGTTGTAACTGTTTTTATGCAACAACAAAAATCTCTATTCTAGATCTGTGTTTCGAGACGCCTAATAGATCTTTCATTTCTTACTGGATTTAGAAGCAAGAGATTTTTACTTGTCCAAATGTAAAGAAATTTCACGCGCGCCAAGGCGCGCGTAGACAGCTAGTTCCAGTTTAAAACACGTAAAAAGAAGACTTTTTTAATAAGAGCAATTCCATCTGAAACGATCAACGATTTTTCTGTATTGTTAGCAATTTTCTTGCAAATTTTTTTCCTTGTAGTTTTAAAGATATGAAATAATAAAGTGAAGACGATTTTGAAAATTTCGAAAAAAATTTGAAAATACACAAATTTTAAAATTTATGTATTTTTTTGTAAATAAGATAACTCCGGTTATTTTCAATATTTTTCAAAAATTTTTTTTTCATTATCTCAGTATATTTAGTACTTTTAAAATAGATTTAAAAAAATTTTTTTCATTAAAAATTGAAAATTTTCAAACAAATTTTTTTTGTTTCTGAAAAACACCCCCCCTTCGATTTTTTTATAGTGATAGCCAAAAGTAACAAGAATTTTATCCAAAAAGTTTTATAGTGGGATCGCGATAACTTTTCGAGAAATCAATAAAAAAGTCTATGCCGGCCCGTTAAGACTGACGCACGTCGCGCATGCCCTGTGTTCCGTAAGTGTGATTTAGTGTACATAGAAATAAGAGAAGCGCATTTCTGACTATTTGTCAACTTAGTAGCTGCAAGCTCCCAGCACTGGATTAAATTCAATTTTTATATCTCGAAGGCCATCAACGAATATTTTTTATTTTTAAATGTCATCTGACGTTTAATATATATTTTTCTTTTAAGATATTTTTAAAATAAATTTTGGAAGGAGGTAAGTTTTTCATAGATATTAAGTATTTAAATTTTAAGTCTTTTCGTTTTAAAAATCAGCAACGTATTTTTTCGTCATATTTAAAACAGTTTTATCTAAAATGTATGATAAGGTTTGTTGCAATCCTTTAAAAAGACTAAATCATCGAAAATTTAAAAAAAACGTTCGAAATGTTTCTAAAACTCTTCACGAACTTTATCCGAAACTTTCTCGTGAAAATTATATTTGCGATGCATGCAGAAAAGCTTTAAGCAAAGAAAAAATACCAATTTTTGTTGAAAATAAAGAAATTAGTATAGAATTTGAAAATCAGGAGTTTGAAAATCAAGAATTTTATTTTAATGATGTTGAAGTGCTTGATAATGATGCTAATGATGAGCTGGAAATTTTTACTGGTGTTGATATAAAATTAGCTTTTTCACATTTAAATCAGTGCTTAGATATTTTAAATGCATCGCCTGTACAATTTAAGCAAAAGGAATCGAAAACAGAAAAGAATGAAAGTTTTAAAAGCGTAATTTTTGTGCTAAAAAGAAAACTTTTCAGTCTTGATGACTGCAAAAATGATGAAGAAGAAGTTATTGATCATTTAAAAGAGAAATTTAAATTAGCAGAAAAAAATAAAAATCTGCAAATGAAAATTTTAACTATTCTCCCTGTAGATTGGCCTGTAAGAAAGATTACAAACACTTTTGGCTGCTCAAATCGTATGGCTCGAAGTGCCAAACAGAATATAGAAGAAGAAGGATTCTTAGCTTCAACTAAGGCAAAAAAAGGAAATTCTCTTCCTATAGAAACACAAGAGTGTGTACAGATTTTTTATAAAAATAATAGAAATAGTCGGATAATGCCTGGAAAAAAAGATTTTGTAACAATTTTGAATGAAAATGTAAATAAAGAGAAATTGCAGAAGCGACTAATATTGTGCAGTATTAAAGAATTGTACGAAACTTTCAAAGATTCGTTTCCAGATAAAAAAATTGGATTTTCCAAGTTTGCTGAACAAAGACCAAAAGAGTGCATTTTAGCTGGTGCTAGTGGTACGCATACAATATGTGTATGTGCACTTCACCAGAATGTTAAATTCATGTTTACCGGTGGAAAAATAGAGGCTTTGTCAAAAAGTGAAAACTTGGAAATATCTACATATAAACACTGGATAGCCAAATCGATGTGCAATCCTGCGACTGTGGAATGTCATTTTGGAAATTGTTCTGTTTGTCCAGGAAGCGAAAAATTAAAAAATGATTTAAAAGAAGCCTTTGATAAGAACCAAGTAGAAACGATTACGTTTAAGCAGTGGATTCAAGTAGATCGCTCAAATTTAGAAACTTTAACCAAATCTTCAGAAGAATTTACCGACTCTCTTAGTCAAAAACTAGAGAAATTAATTTCTCATAGCTTTGTAGCTAAAGAGCAGAATAAATTCCTTGAAGAAGTAAAAAGTGGTTTAAAAGATAAAGAATTTGTTGTCATTTGTGACTTTGCAGAAAACTATTCTTTTGTGGTTCAAGATGCTGCGCAAAGCTATTACTGGACAAATAGTTAAGCCTCTTGTTTATCCATTTGTAATTTATTTAAAAAATTCACAAAATGAAATTGAGCACCTTAGTTTTGTAGTATTTTCCGAAATTTTACAGCACAACACGATCGCAGTTCATTTGTTTAAGAAAAAGTTGATAAGTTTCCTGAAAGAAACCACGGGTAAAGAGCTCAGAAAACTAATTTACTTTTCAGATGGATGTGCAGCTCAATATAAAAACAGGAAAAATTTCTTAAATTTGACACATCACGAGCATGATTTTGGCTGCCAAGCAGAAAGATCAGCTGCTAATGCAAGTTTGCAACGACCTTTTGAGAATCAAATCGTAACTCCATACGATTTATACGAATTTGCTAAAAATTTCGAAAAAATTAAAGTCGCATTTTGTTCCCAAAACGAGTATAAAGAAGAAGAACGATTGCTTCAAGCGCGTTTTCGGCAAGCAATCACTATACAGGGAACTCATCAATTCCATGCGTTTATCCCTATCTCAAAAAAGGAAATAATTACCTAAACATTTTCTAATTTTGATGATACCTCAAGAGTAGCAAATATAATGATTTAATAAAAAGTTGTTTACTATCAATCATTCAAAAAGAGTACTTATACAGTTAACCGACTTCTGTCTTATTTATAAATCTGTCGATTGTTAAAGCATTCAATTTTCATCAGTTCTTTTTACAACTATTTTTGTGTAAATTTTTAAAAACAAAAATTTAAATACCAATCAGTCCTTTTTTAGGACTACGCTGATGTAAATTGTTAAAATGTATAGAGTTAAAATTTCAATCAGTCCTTTTAAGGACTACGCAGATGTAAATTTTCAAGGCCTATGATTAAAATTCCAATCAATCCTTTTTAGGACTACGCTGTTGTAAATTGTTAAAATCTATAAGATTAAAATTCCAATCAGTTCTTTTTAGGACTACGCTGCTGTAAATTGTTAAAATTTTTAAAATTAAAATTTCAATCAGTCCTTTTAAGGACTACGCTGATGTAAATTTTTATAACCTAAGATTTAAGGGAAAAAAATGTACATCTGAAGAATGATGTGAAATAAAAATGGAATTTAATCCAGTGCCCGGAGCTTTCAGCTACTAAGTTGACAAATAGTCAGAAATGCGCTTCTCTTATTTCTATGTACACTAAATTACACTTACGGAACACAGGGCATGCGCGACGTGCGTCAGCGCGTCAGTCTTAACGGGCTGGCATAGACTTTTTTATTGATTTCTCGAAAAGTTATAGCGATCCCACTATAAAACTTTTTGGATACAATTCTTGTTACTTTTGGCTATCACTATAAAAAAATCGAAGGGGGGGTGTTTTTCAGAAACAAAAAAAATTTGTTTGAAAATTTTCAATTTTTAATGAAAAAAATTTTTTTTAAATCTATTTTAAAAGTACTAAATATACTGAGATAATGAAAAAAAAATTTGAAAAATATTGAAAATAACCGGAGTTATCTTATTTTCAAAAAAAATACATAAATTTTAAAATTTGTGTATTTAAAAAATTTCTTTTGCATGTAATAAATAATTTATTTAAGAAATTGTAAAAAAAATTTCATTTTTATTTCAAAATGGCTTCGATATAAGCCATTTTCGAAAATGCCCATTTTTGGTGGTAAGATCGATTCAAAACTTTCTAAAACAGATAAAACCAAAAACGAAGGCACATTCTCTTCGTTAGATATTTCTTCAGCTGTAGACCCTCAAAAAAGTGAAATTTTCTTTCCCCCTTCTTTTTTAGAGTACTTTTTCCCCAAAATATGCAAAAAGGTGTTTTTATTCAGAATTTCTCTTATAAATAGGAGAGTTGGAAATTTTTCAATTTTTAAGGTTCCACTTACTGGCATGATAAAGCTAAATCAAAAGCCGTTTGATTTTTTAAAATCGCTTCAGAAGAACTCGAGATATCAGTCTTACCAGATCAAAAAAAGACATTTTGAGAAAAGCGAATTCAAAGTTCAAAATCATTGAATTTTCTTGAAAATCATTACGGAGGCGTTTTTTAGAACGCTGATTACGAATATGACATTATTTTTCTAAAATTAAAAATGTCGGATGCAATATGGTGGATGAAAAAAAATTAAACGAAAAAAAATTAAAATAAAAAATTTTTTTCGGCATATTGGATGTGACATTTTGAATTTTAAAAATTTTATATCTAATTTGTGATGAGCAACACCAAATACATTTTTGTTTGTCTTTTTTAAAAAATGCAAATGAGAAAACATTTAAATCATTCGATTGCTTATCCGCATACAAAAACATCTTTGACATGGCGAAGAATGAAAATGTATAACTTTTATTTTACTTCCAATTTTGCAATAATATTTTAGGAGAGTATTCTTGATACTATAAGAAATCCGAAAAATAATAATGTACATTGTACCAGATAGTACATGTTGTCATGAAATTTTAGCCACTTTAAGGAAGTACCCTCGGAAATAGAATTCACAGCAAGTTTTTGATGAAACTTGGTATAATGGTAGATGTTAGTTTAAAAATTATGTAGTTAAATTTTTAGATGTGTACACAATGTATAAGAAAAGTTATAAACAATTTTATGTTTTCACATTTTACATTGTGACTGTAGATTTCAAATGGAATTATAAATAAAGGTCAATAATACGGCGTTTGAAGCTTCATCATATTACCTAACTTCCTATTATAAAGTTTTTTTCATTTCATTAATAAAAAAAATTTATTTCACTTTTTAAAAAAAGTTGAAAATTCGACTTTTAAAAAAGTGGCCCCAAGGTGGTCACCATACGAAAATCGATTAAAAAAGTTATAAAAAAATGTAAAAAAACGTATTATTAAGTTGTTTATTTAATATTAATTATTTTTCAGGATCACAGAAACATATTACATATTTTTTTTGTTCACTTTGTCCTTTCGTCAAAAATAATACTTTTTGTGTATGTATTAGACAGGTAAAATTTTGAAAATAATTCTATTTCATTATTATTCATTATAAAACTTAAAAATTGATAAAATTCACATTCACAGTGATAAATGTTGATAAATATAGCGTAAAAACACATTTTCATAAAAAATCAAAAGTAATCACTTTGTGGCAAAAAAAGTGTCCACCTTAGGGCCAGAACACAACTTTTTAAACGTTAAAGAAAAAATTTTTTAAAGCACAATATTAATTATATTCATTTTGAATATTATTGTACGCTATATAAAGATAATTATAACGATTTTTACTAATTTAAAATGGTTAATTTCGATGATTTTAACACCCAGAGAAAAAAATTTCTCGATCATTTAAAAACATAAATTTTACAACGTTCATGTTACAATGAGACTCATACGACTATTTACCTCAAAACTTTACTAAAATCTTTGTCTTCTTAAATAATAACAATAACAGAAACATTTGAAGATACTAACTAATATACAAAAATTTTCTTAGGGTGACCACCTTAGGGCCCTGACCACCTTGGGGCCCTCTCCCCTATAAAAAATACCTTTTTTTATCAATCATATTCGTAATATATTTACGATCATAATAATTCATCATATCATAATTTCTATAGCAAATTTTTGCAAAAATAATGTATTTGACTTTCTCATATACAAGTTTAATCTAAGAATGGGTGAGATACAAATGCACTTTTGCCAAGCGTTGCATTAGCACTACATGATTCAAATAAAAATTAAAATGGGCATTGTTTTGACTTGTTATGCTGAAAAGGTTCTTCTTTAAAACTGAAAAAATATTATCTCAAATCAAAAACAAAGGATTTTGAGAAAATTTTTTTTTATAAATGGCAAATGATTTTCACCAAAATTCGAATTTTTAGGTTTTTAAAAACTGATTTTTTGACCGAAAAAAAATATAAATTTTGGTACAAATTAAAATTACTTCGTTTACGAACTAGCTATAATTCTATAAAGAAATCCTGTTCATTTCAAGCTGATAGCTTTAGCGGTTTTGGAGAAATCATGCACACCGTAACAGTAGTTTTAAAAAAATATGATTCAGAGATAATAGCGTTTAAAGTACCAAGTTCAGTTCTTACCTCTGAGGAGTACCGCGCTAAAAATATCAATAACATTGGTTCTAATGCATCGATTTCAAAGAAAATTTGATAAAACATTCTCGAAAATATATTCTTTTAAAATAAGCAATAAATTTTTTTTCGATTTTTTGAGTTCCTAAAAGTTATGTAACCCCTTAAGTCCCAATGAAGTACGCGAGCAGTACAAACGTAAAACGTAAATGTGTGGTGAATTTTTAAGGCAAAACTTTTACTTAGTGTCGAGAAAGATTAATTAAACAAAATGGAAGATGTAAATAATTAAGTAAGATGATGAAATTTATTCATTAGAGAGTGTTTTAATACTTTGGTACGTTATTTGGTTTTTATATCGTACGTTCATGTCTGTGTGCTAAAAAAATCAAAACGACGCGAAACTTACGGACGGGTCACTTTATATAGTGCAGGTTAGGACACATAAGTTTACAATTATGATGCGTTCTGACATCGGAAATTCATTTTTTTAAGGTAGAGATGTGTGAAGAACGTCATTTTACAGTAAAAAATATATTCATGTTTGAAAAACGTTCGTAAAACATTTTAAAAAGTCTCATTTCACATCTCCTTCGATAATGTATTGTAAACGTTTTGTGTACTGAGAACGTTTTAAGATTAATTTTTATATAAATTTTATATTTCCTTTTTCCATTTTCAAGTGTATTTCAGCATTCTTTTGTAATTTACGGGCCATTTTTAGTAATATTCTTTCATATCACATTGATTTTCTACGGTGTCCCGACCGTAAAGACCAGTTCCGACCGTAGCTACATTTTTTTTAATGTTTATAACTTTTCCAATTTTTTCCAGACATTTTCTGATCTACAGAAGAAACATTCCACTTTATAAGATCTTTCCAACCATATGTCAGAAAATGTGAAATTCGGCCAAGAACGAAAGTTATGGGCACAAGTCAAAAAGTGTCCCGACCTTATTAATCTCCCCTATTTAATTCAGAAAACGTTACATTTAACTACTCTCTGCATTTTACAGGGTTGAGACTGCCATTAAAATAATATAATGCCTGCATTATAGTTAAAAATTTGTTTTAATTTTAACTTAATTTTTAATTTTTGTATTTAATTTTTATTCAATTTTATTTTCAATTTAATGCCTTAATTTCAGTTTTTTATTTCTTTTCTATTCTTACTTATTTTAACTTTTTGATAAGAAAAAATTTTTCTCCTATTTTTAAATATTTAAAACAACTGATTTCTTTAAATCAGGTATTTTATTTTTTTGTTGGTAGTTTGTTTTATTTAGGTAATTCCCCACTTTGTCCCTGTACTTTTTGTTTTAGCGCCATCATTTTTGGAATCTTTTGATGATGAAAATACGCATGATTTGATTCCAATGAAGTTTTTTTAAATTAATGAATTCCTACAAATTGTTACTTAAAATAAGTTCAATTGAATCAAAATCATGTCGTGTTTCCATTATCAAAAGATTCCAAAAATGAAGGCGCTAATACAAAAAGTACAGGGACAAAGTCCAGAATGACCTGAATAAAACAAATTACCTACAAAAAGAAAAAATAAAACACTTGATTTAAAGAAATCAGTTGTTTTAAATATTTAAAAATAAGAGAAAATTTTTCTCATCAAAAGTTAAAATAAATAAGAATAAAAATACTTAAATTGATGCATTAAATTGAATAAAAATTAAATAAAAAATTAAAAAAAAACTATAATGCAGGCATTATATTATTTTAATGGCAGCCTCAACCCTGTAAAATACAGAGAGTAGTTAAATGTAACATTTTCTAAATTAAATATTTAAACACATAACGACACACTGCGAATGGCTGCGCAGCACATTGCGGCTTGGCGGCGCGACGACGTCTTGCGGAATATTCAAAAATTCATTTTTAAAAAAAAATTTGGAAATAAATTATGACATTCGAAACCTTATGAAAAAACCTAGAAAAACATGTCCTATTTTTTTAACTTTTCCCTTTAAGTATAATAAATTATCAAACTTAAGCGTGTCACGCAAAAGTTCAATTCTGAGCATATGTTCAGATGTATGTGTGGGTACGTTAGAAAATATTGTGTACAAAATATCTTAGACAAATTTTATTGGATTCTCCTGAAATTTTGCAGGTTTATTGCAGTCATTAATACCTAAAATCTGACACAAGAATTTCCGAAAATATCTACAAAAAATTTTTTTATACAATGTTTTCAAAATTAAAACTTTTTTTTTACATTTTTTGAAATAACTTTTCTATTTATTAATATTTTCATTAATTCTGGTCTAAATTATGTTCCTGACATTAAAACGAATCGATTGATGTGTATATTTAATTGAAATGTATAAAAGTAATCGCTATTTATATTTTTCAAAAATAGGTAAAATTTTGAATTTCTTGAGATTGTTAAAATTTTACTTTAAAATAATTACTATTTAATAAAAGATTGAAAAATTTATGCATATTATATTGAGGAAGCTAAATGTTTGTGGAATGAACAACTTGTTTAATTTATATCTACCTATACTATAAAAAGATATCACAGCCGCTGTTTTAAGATTTTTTTACCTACAGGTCAAGAGTTGACCATTAGTTTCTCCCCTTATAAACTGACATCTATTCTTAAAAAATTCTATTAAAATTAATTTTCTGTCCCCAAAATTTAGGTTAATGTTAATGGCTATTTTTTTCTACACGATAAAATTTAGCGTGAAGTCTCTCTCTGGTATGATATTATCTCAAAATTTAGGTCAATTTTAAGGGCAGTTTTGATGTGTGCATCAAAACTTGACGATAATATCCATCTGACCTGCTCTACTCTAAAAATTTAGGCAATTTTAACATCAATTTTAACCTACAGGTCAAGATTAGACAAAACATCTCTTTCTGACCACCTCTGCTCTCAAAATTTGGGTCAATTTTAAGGTCAGTTTTGATCTATGGGTAAAACAGGGGCTTACAAACGTCTGTTACATTATCCCATATCACTGCGAACTTGAGGCGAAAACTAAATATCCGCCCATTTGCGAGATCGCAGAGCGAAGTCGCTGAAAAGTTAAAACGTTAATTCGCAATGAATTATCTGGTAGTTATCCGTGATTAGTTCGGAAATTAATACTAATAATTTTAGATAGGTTATAGATGTAAATTTGCTCAAAAAATAAGACAAATATTTGTTAAATAATAAAAATAATTTTATATTAAAAAATTTATTTTGCTTATTTTATTATTTCATTATTATTCTAATTAATTTTGGGAAGTTATGAATTTTAGAAAAAGTTTTTTTATTGTGAAAAACAATTTGAAAGGACTGAGGATTGAACTCGGGTTTCTCTTAAGTTACATGTGATTTTATTGGTTGACAGATGAAAGGCAGGTTAATTTAAAAATCTTTTTTTCCATATCTCGTATAATTGAAATATTTTTATTATTATTGCGAATGATATTTTTAAATAAAAATTTAAAGTATTTATTATTCAAATAAGACTGATAAAATAAACAAGTTAACTAATTAAAATAAATAAATCAATTTTTTACAGTATTTATTTCAATGCTTTGATTTCCAATTAAATTCGTCTTCAATTTATAATTATATTACTCAATAATTAAATGTATTATATATGTTTTCTAAGAATAAACTTTCAATTTTATAAAATAAATTAACCAATTAATGTAATGTGAAAATTCTGTAAAATAGTTTCTATAAGTACAAGTAACAATTCCACCGGCGTGCGAAGCACGAGGAACGACAAGGATTTCCTTTCGTCACCCCCGCGCCAAGTTTCAAGCAACAGGTTATGGCATGTACTATCTCTCTTTCGTGCGTGAATGCTTTCTCTCTCGCACCACAACGCAACATCCACACGAGCCAACGCAAGCAGTTCCAGCCATATTGTAACGTCACACCTGCCGCGCAGCGCAGTAGACCACTTTGCGACGTCCATAGCTCAGAGGACGGTCCGACATTTTAGTTCGCGCTCTCCCTCCACAGCCGCGTTACCTCTCACTTACTCCTATACGAAAGAGAATTCATACACTAAAGCTATACCTTGATGAAAATCTGTCACTTTGAAACTATATTCGTGAAGTAAGATAATGAAAAAGGCCTATTTTACGGTTTTTAAAGATGACATTTATTATTTTAATCCCAACTAGTTTCAAGCCATATACGACTCCTCATCAGGGAATGAATATTTCACAAATATATAATCCAAAAACAAGACAGCACACAAAAGATTTCAAAAAGGATTAAATTTTTTAATTATCTGAAATAAAAATTTTAAAAAGTATTTTAGAATTAAAAATTGAAATATTTATTTTACGGTTATATTTTTATTTGTGAAAAAGAAAGCAAAAAAGGCTTCTTAACCTTTAAAAAATATAAGCATGTAACATTCGGAAGAAAAGTCTTAACATTAGAAATATCTGACATATCAAGTGAAATTAAATACTTATATAAACAAGTTGTAAATCCAGATCTTCATTACATGAACATTTTGCTTCCTCTATAGAATCAGCAAAAAAATTTGCTTCCTCGTGGAGGAAGCACTAACTTATTGTCACGTATTGACATATTTTCCATGTTGTTGTCTTCAAATCTAATTAAAAATTAATTTTAAAAATTTGTTATATTTGTTATAATTATAATTAAGTATATTAAGTATATTTAATTTTTAAGTAATTTCTAATACGATTTAATATTTATAAAATCAAAAAAATATTTATAAAATTTGTTTTAATCCTAAATGAACAAAATAAAATGTTTAATAAAAAGATGAATTTTTCATCTTAAATTGTAATTAATTCTATAATTTTCAATAGAATATATATTTTACATACATCAATCAATTCGTCTTGATGCAAGGAATAAGATTTTAGATTTATTTTTCAATAAATAATAACATTTTATTGTACAGCAACATGATTCTTAAGGAAAAATGAATTTTTATTACAAATGCAAATTTTGTGTCTGTAATTGGTTTTAAGTTTATAATTTTAAATACAATATATACTTTATATATACCAATCGATCCGTCTTGATGCAAAGAATAAAATTTTAGAAATAAGTGAGTAAGATTTTCTTATACAGCAACATAATTTTGCGGAAAGAACTCATTTTTTGAGAAAAATGCGAATTTTTCAGCTTTAATTGTGATTAACTCTATAAATTCTCATAGAATTTATTTTTTTTATATACCAATCGATTCGTCTTGATGCAAAGAATAAGATTTTATTATATATTAACTTCAATAACCAACTTAAAAAAAAATTTTTGAAAAAAAATTTTTTTTAGAAAAAAGTCAAAAAAAAATTTTTTTCTGAGAATTTTTTAAAGTCTATCAATCCAGTTCGAGATATTTTTATGATAAATATACCTGGTAAATTTTAGCCAAATTCGTTAAAACCTCTTCGAGTTATCGTGTTCACAAAAATCGGGATCCACACACACATACACACACACATACATACATCCGGACAATTGTTCAGGGTCTTATACAACATAGTCCCATATAGAAGAAAATTTGTCAAAAGGATTTTTAAAAATTTTGTAAATTAAACGACTACAAAACTTCCTCACGAGGAAGCAAAATTTACATTTTTTTAACATAAAAATTTTACAATTAACTAATAATGAAATTTTCACAGAATTAAAAAAACAAGTTTATTTAAATCTTAATGAATATCAATCAAAACTAAAAAATTTTTCAAAACTTAAAATAGAAAAACTAAAAGGTCAACAAATTATTAAAATTAAAACTAACGAAAATTGGATTGAAAATTTAACTTCATTAAATATTCCTAAAAATGTCTCTAATATTTTAGCACTAGGAGGTAACTTTGGATTTCCATATTCCTCAAAGCAAATACCAACTCCTAATATAATTTCAAATATAGAATACGGCATAAAAGATATTCCCTCTGATACTAAAAATACAATTAGAGGGAATGTGTCTTATTGGTTACAAAATTTAATTTTTAATAAATCATACCTTAATTGCCTTACCTCAAAAAAATCTAATTAAAAATATGAATGAAACAAAAAAAAATTTTAAAGCCTAATAAAGATATTATTATTATCACTGCCGACAAATGTAATAAAACTGTCATTATAACAAAAAATGATTATATCTCGAAAACACTTAATCATTTAACTGATACTAATACTTACAAAAATTTAATTCTGATCTTACAATCTTAATTCAAAATTGTTTGCGAAATCTTTTAAAATCCTTTTTAAATAAAAATACTTTGAAAAAAATACATATAATTTTTTTAATTGCACAAATGGTGTTGATCTAAAATTTTATGGACTACCAAAGTTTCATAAAAATAACATTCCTATGAGACCAATTACATCTTTTGTAGGCAATCCAATATATAATTTATCAAAACTTTTATCAAACATTTTAAAAAAATCTTTAAGTGCAGCTAATATTGTCATGGAGGGTATTGAGAAAGAAATTTTAAGCAAGATTACTTATGAAATTATTTTTTACTTTCGATATATTGATGATATATTAATGTGTGCACTTCCAAATAAGGTGCATTATATATTATGTAAATTTAACTCCATAGATAAATATTTAAAATTTACTTTAGAGTTATGTAGTAACAATAAAATTAATTTTTTAGATCTTTCCCTCTTAATTGACAGTAATAACTTTGTTATAACAAATTGGTTTCGTAAATCTATTTGGACTGGCAGATATATGAATTTCTATTCACATCACCCTCTTAGTTATAAAATTGGCATTATATATACTCTTGTTGATAGGGCTATAAAATTATCAGATCAACAATTCTATCTTGAAAATCTTGATAGGGTTAAAAAACTTTAATTCTCAACGGATATCCAATTGATATGTTAAATAGAAAGATTTCACAGAGGTATAATGCTTTTACCAGTAACTCACATAAAAGAAACATAAATAACAACAATCTTCCAATTGAAAAGATTATAAGCATTCCATATATTCAAAAATTTGATAAAATTATTTTTAATATTTTCAAACAACATAATTTTAATTTAGTTTTTACTAATTCTAATAATTTAAAAAATTCTATTTTTCCAAATTTTAAAGATCCAACAGAGAAATTTCAGAAGGTTGGATGTGTATATAAAATTCAATGCAAAAATTGTAATAATTGTTATATCGGAGAAACTCTAAGACATCTTAAAACTAGAATAAAAGAACATAAACGATACGTCACTCACAACCAAAATATTAAAGCTTTAACTAATCACACGTTTGATAATAATCACTCTTTTGATTTTGACAATGTAAATATTTTACATATTGAAACAAATAATTGGAAAAGAAAAATCTAGAAATGATTTTTATAAAAAATAATGCAAATAGTATTAATTATAGAACGGATATTAACAATTTAGATAAAGTATATTATAATTTAATTACTTCTTTTAAAACATGATTTGAAATGTTTAATAATATAGATTTCTTCTTTACCAGCTATACCTAGACCCAAATATATAACCCAACCTCTCTGTCAAATCTCTCTAATCATAGAAGCACATTTTTAAAAAATGTGTTTCTACAAAATTTTTGAAATTAATTAATTATAAAAATAATAATATGGATAATAATAACAAGGAATATATTGAAAAATTTTTTGTTACATGCTTATATTTTTTTCTAAAGGTTAAGAAGCCTTTTTTGCTTTCTTTTCCACAAATTAAAATATAACCGTAAAATAAATATTTCAATTTTTAATTCTAAAATACTTTTTAAAATTTTTATTTCAGATAATTTAAAAATTTAATCCTTTTTGAAATCTTTTGTGTGCTGTCTTGTTTTTGGATTATGTATTTGTGAAATATTCATTCCCTGATGAGGAGTCGTATATGGCTTGAAACTAGTTGGGATTAAAATAATAAATGCCATCTTTAAAAACCGTAAAATAGGTCTTTTTCATTATCTTACAAATGAATATTTAATACGGTCAAATAAACAAAAATTACTATATTCGTGAAGCTTATTAATGATTTCTTAAAACATTAATAAAAGATTGCACTGTTTAATGCAATTAATTAATTGAGTTTAACAATAGAACTATAGATTTAACTGTTTAATTCAATTATTTGACTATTAGTAATTTATACTTTACATGTTATAAAACAAAAAGGTTAAACAATAACCAATATTATTTATTAAATCAATATCTTGTTTCAATAATCAAAGTAAAATTTACTGTGTAAAATAACGGTTGAAATAATAACCAATAAAATTATTGAAATGAAAATTTATTTTGATAGTTAAAAATGCAATTTTTTTCTCAATAATTGTTTTGTTTAAATTTAACGAAAACATTGATAATTATAAGTTGATAATTATTAATTATTGATAATTAAAAATTAAAATAATTATTAAAAATTTTACTTTCTACTAATTAAGAGTGAAGTTTTATTCTCGCGCGGAAGAACAAAACGGTTGAAATAATAATCAATAAAATTATTGAAAAATGTTTCATTTCAATAATTAAAATTATAATTTGTCTTCCTCACGCCATAACAGAATAAAATTATTGATCAATAAGTAATAAAATATTTTGATAATTAGAAATTAAATTTTTGTTTTCCTCGAGTTTAATAAAAATTTAAAAACGTCAACTCTTCAAGAAAGATTAGTTTGTCTATTCACACTCAACGAGACAGACCTTCGCAGACTTACCCTGGAATTTTGCATAAACCCTACTGGTCATTTACCAATAATCAGCGATAGAATATTTCGCTTTTTACACAGACGTGAGGGCAACACTAATATTCCATGGGAAATGAATGATTTATATTATCCGCAACAAGTTTGCGATGACCACACTCTCAGTGACATAATACGAATAAATAATCTTTCTTCCACTATTCATAAGGCGCAGCCTTCAACCGACATGACAGCCAGTTAGTAACACCTACCACTACAAGTACGGTGACCAAGACAACTAACACGACGACTGTCACAACAAGCACGTCTTAAACACGGCAAACAAATGCCTCGGTTTCATTCGCAAATCACCTACGAGACACGCATCAAAATTTTACTTCTCACCAAAATGAAGGGTCAACTTCACAAAATTTTACAAACATGCCTCCAGCGCAATTTAAGCAGCTTTTATTCAACCCAAGAACACAATTTTGATGCAGAACCTCCTTGCGGCCAATCAAATCACCCTCACAGCAAGATTTTCGAACAAAGTTTCAAACCTGAATTATTTTCTCAACCCGTCAGACGATGTTTTTAATCCCTACGAAGATGTCGACGATCACCTACATCGTACAAACACCGAATCAAACGCACCACCAACAGATCGCTTACGAACACCAAATCAGTCCGAAAACTCACCCCAACAAAACCATACCAAAAACAATAGGTACGATATCGGGAAAATAGTTCAACATTGGGACATAAAATTTAACGGCTCAACAAATGTAAGCGCAGAAATTTTTTTTCAAAAATCGACGAATATCGAATTTTCTCCCCACTCTCGGACAGAGACATAATAAGCGCACTGCCGCTTTTATTCACCGATATATCCCTAATTTGGTACAGAAATTGTAGAGATCAAGGTGAAGTATGGGAAAAGTGGCATGATTTTAAGCAATCATTCCGACTGCGTTTTGGTGATGAAAATTTTGATTACCGCCTGCGTGATCAGATAAGAACACGAACACAAGGCGCGAAAGAAAGAATTAAGGATTACTTGACTTGTTTACAAGGGTTATATCATAAATTACATCGACAAATACCGGTGGACGAACAACTAGACTACGCTCACCTCGGACTCAGACCAGAATTTAAACGTGTCATAAAAAGAAACGAAGTAATTAGTCTCGATAGATTAGCTAGGATAGGTCAAGAATGGGAAGCAGAATGGGACACAATAAAAGAATACAAGCTTCCTCCAACGCCGGAATTTGCTTACAGAGAAAACCACAAATCAACAAGCGCGAAGACCGCAGCCATTAATGACAATAAACCAAAAGAAAACATTCCGTCAAAAAATGAAAATAAGGCGCGAAACACAGCAGCCCCTAAAACTGAAACTAACATTTCAGCTATTCAGTCAACTTCCTCACTACAATTGCCTTTGTCATGATATTCCAGGTCCACACGGACTAACCTTTTGTTATAAATGTGGTCGACTAGGAGTTACGGCTCCCGAATGTCAAACATCACAATGTTAAATAAAAGCGAAACCGGGAAACGGGAAAATAGCCCAGTGAGCCAAGTGATAACTATGCATGTACTCTCTGACCCACCTCCGTCAGCGACCTTGACCGACAAATTTTATTTTTCGCAGTCGCCAGAATCTGGGTAAGGGGTTCAAGCGGAGCTACCAATTATCGATTCTGACTGCTCTGCTTTAAACATTCATAATTTAAACAAACGATTTTTTGTAAAAATCAAAATCGGGAATTTGGAACTAAACGCACTTATAGACAGCGGATCGTCTAGATCTATATTAAATGAAAACGGCGTAAAATTGTCCGAACAATTAGATCTAAAAATAGAACAATCCAAAGTTCAAGCGATAGTTTTCCCAAATGGGGCTTCCCAGTCAACAATAGGACAGGTTAACCTACCGTGTGAGATAAGCACCGTAATTAACCCCTTAACTGCGGATGACGAAGATTTTGGCCGTCAAATCTTCGTCACCGCAGTCAAAGGGTTAAGGAACTTCCTTTTGTGATAGTAAAAGACTTCAATTACGAATGCATTCTCGGTATGGACGCTATTGGAGTATTCAAGTTATTACTGGACGGTAGTACTAATACGGTCAAAATTATTCTCGATATTGAAACGTTCCCCCCAGTAATTGATTTACTATGTTCACCTGAAAGATCGGAAGGCAAAGACTGTTCAGCCCTTAAGGAACTCACGGGTGAACAAATCGATTTAGTCGAAGAATTCTTAACATTATATGAAAAATCTTCCAATAAATGAGGTAGAACACATTTACTTGAACATAAAATCGACGTTGGAGACCACCCTCCAATTAGAGCTAAGTTCGTTAGACGTTTCCCCGCTATCATGGTAGAAATGAACAAATTGATTGACAAGTTAATTGCACTCGACATCACAGAACCTTTCAAAAGCGGTTGGAATTCAAGAATAGTAATGGTGTGCAAACCTAATGATACTTATAGACTTATAGAGACGTAAATAAAGTCTCTAAAAAGAATTCGTATCCACTAGGATGTCCGTAAGATACATGGGAAATTTATTTTTTCGAATTTTGTTTACGCCACCCCCCAGTTTGGTTCCAATAAAATAAAAAAAAATTTTCTTAAAATTTGAAGCCGATTGACTAATATTAACACGTGCCAGTAATCGATCGAAATTTCCCATTGAAAATACATGGGAAAAATGCACGTTTTAAAAAAATCATAACTTTTTTAATTGTTATGCAAAAAAATCTCCAGGTCACATTTGCCTTCATTTTTAGCTGCACTATAAGATAGCACTTCGCAAAAAATTCAATTTTCAATAATTTATAAAATGGCGGACTTTTAAAATTGATCATAAAAATACCACAATGTATCAGTGGTTTTATCACATAAATGTTGTCGGAAATTCAAAAAATTTTCTTAATCGGGGGTATTTCCGGCCATTCGTCATGAAACTGATAACAGAAATAAATTTTTCAAATTTTTTTTATCCAAAATGGCGGATTCAAAATTTTGATTTTCCACATTTTTGAAAAAAATTTCAAAAACAACGTCAAGGGCGATTCTTGGAATCGCTATTTACGAATCAAATGTCAAAAATTTATTTTTAAAATTACCCGATCTAATATGGCGGATTAAAAAATTTTATTTTCTATATTTTGGAAGTAAATAGTCTAAATATTAATTGATAGATTAATAGTTACAAGAAACAATTATTGGGATATTTTGGGAACTCTTTTTTAAAAATTAAACTTTTCATATTTCCAAAAATAATTAAAACAACTTAAGAAATTAGAAATAACTCCATTTAATATATGTTAATTGTAGGAACTTTTACATTATTATTCTTTTGAAGACGTCAAATTTTGTTTTTTACATCCATTTATGTGATAAAACCACTGATACATTGTAGTGTATTTTTATGATCCATTTTAAAAGTCCGACATTTTGAAATTTTTTAAAAATTGAATTTTTTTCGAAGTGCTGTCTTATAGTGCAGCTAAAAATGAAGACAAATGTGACCTGGAGAATTTTTTGCATAAAAATTAAAAAAGTTATTATTTTTTTTAAAAAGTGCATTTTTCCCATGTATTTTCAATTTGAAATTCCGATCGATTACTGGCATTTCTTCGATAGATCTCGAGCTAGAATTCCATCAAGTTCCGCTGGAACTACAAAGCAGAGAAGTGACAGCGTTTTACCTGGAACAGGTCATTTTCAATATAAGACAATGCCTTTCGGTCTTACGGGCTCTTCGGCGACCTTTCAACGCCTTATCAACAAAATTTTAGGCCCTGACATGGACGATGTCATAGTGGCCACACAAACTTTTTAAGACCACATGAGATAGTTAAAAGAAGTTCTCAGGCGCACCAAGAAGCAGGCCTTACTATCAACCCTGACACATGTATGTTCTTTAGGAATGAAATACGCTACTCAGGTTTCATTGTTAATAATGAGGACGTCAAAATAGACCCGGCTAAATTAGCCCCAGTTCTTGACTTTCCCTCACCACAAAACTTACGTCAGTTGCGCAGATTCTTAGGCTTCGCTTCGTGGTCACTGATCTATATATTAACTTGATGGCGGATGTGCTGCCAAAAGCCGTGACAAATGAAACGCCATTTTACTTCACGCCGAGTGTAGTTCGTGTGTTTTCGGAAACATTCGTATCTCTGTTTACGTTTTAGAAAATTTTTTTGGTATACGATAATAAAGCTGTAAAATGTCATCAAGGCTCAGTGATATTATTTTAATAAATTCTATAAAAATGCATTATCGGTGTATGTATTGTGGCGAAAAAGTTAACGCAAGTCGATTTTTAATAAAGTAAGTATAAGCATTAAAGTTATATATGTTACTTATAGTTTTATATACTATTTACATTTATGCTCTTTAAATTCGAGGATATGCGGTGTCTTTTTAAAAGTTTTTAGTAATTTTCTTGTTGATGTTTACTATTAATTTAGTATAAAAAAATTAAATAATAATAAAAAATAAAATAGATTTATATATTGTTTACATTTATGTTCTTTAATTTCGAGGTTATGCGGTGTAAATAAAATAAAAAAAGAAATTTAATTTTGTTAAAAATGAAAAAATAATAATTAATTAATTTTATTTAAAGTAATTAAATTATTTTCAGCTTTAAATTAGGTTCTTTCTTTTTTTGCAATGCAGGTTTCCTCACATTTTCACAAACGTTAAAATATATTACTAACCTTTGTCCCAAAAATTAATGTCGCAAATATGGATTATTATTATGAGGTATATTCTTTTAGAATATATTTATTTTTATACTCCTTTTCATGAAGAAAATTTCATAAAATCGTTAAATTTTAAAAACATAATATATTATTGTTTTCAATATTCACGCGAAAAAATCACGAAGACTGCCGAATGTGTACGAGTCACAGTCGGAGAGAAAAAAATGGCGTTCTATTAATCGCATAAACAAGCGTCAATATTGCATGGCATACGCCATCCAGTTAGTATATAGATCAGTGCTCGTGGTATAGGCGCTTTATACCAAAACTGTCAACAACTGCAGAACCTCTAACCTTGTTGCTTCGCTCCAAGCAACCGTGGAAATGAGAGAGCGATCAGAAATCAGCTTACAATTCTATCAAAGAAGCACTAACATCTGCCCCGGTAGTAGCGTGTCCTGGCTTCTCCAAACCCTTCACTCTGCAAACAGACGCGAGCGGATCTGCGTTAGGCGCGGTTCTAACACAAATTCAAGATGATTCTGAGCGCGTTATTCCTTACGCCAGTCATACGTTATCTAAGGCTGAGAGAAATTACTCGGCAACCGAACGGGCATGCCTAGCGGTCGTATGGGCGATCGAAAAATAGATCTCCTGATATGACCCCCCTTGATTTTTGGTTGTGGGGGTATATCTAAACTTTGGTTTACCAAAATCCACTGCCAGAAAATGAAGAGGAGGCAGAAATGGAGATGGTAGCCAGGATTCATGCAGCCTTTGCCACAATAACGCCAGATATGGTACGCAGATCGACGCAACATACCATCACATGCTGCCGAGAGTGCTTGGAACAAAGAGGAAAACATTTCCAAGCACGATTATAAAGAAAGATTTGACTCGTGCATTATGTTATTAGTATTTTGTTTTTTTATGTGAGATTCGTTTTGTTTTTTAATAATGAAATATTATTGGTTTTTTTATCAAATGATTATTTTTTGTTTCTCAAATTATTAATAATTTGATTTATGAGCATTACTTTTGTTTTTATTTATTTAAAATTATGTACTTTTAGTTTCACATAAATTTATATAATTTCTTTTGCAATATTATTTTGTTTTTATTGGAAATACTTGTTTATGTTTGTTATTTATTTTGTTCTTGATTAAAATTACTTTTAATTTAGTTTTTTAATTTGTATCGTGCAATAGGTTTATACAAGTAATTATTGCGTTTTTTGTAAATATTTTTTACTTTTTAAAGTTTTATTTTTGTTTATTTAATAAGGAAAAATTTGTTTTTTCATCAAATTATTATTTTTTGTTTCTTAAATTATTAATAATTTGATTAATAAGCATTACTTTTGTTTTTATTTATTTAAAATTATGTACTTTTAGTTTCACACAAATTGATATAATTTCTTTTGCAATATTATTTTGTTATTTATGGAAATTCTTGTTTATCTCTATTATTTATTTTGTTGTTAATTCATACTTTCTTTTAATTTATTTGTTTAATTTGTATCTTGTTGAAAACCGTATCAACTGCGTTTATTAGACTTCCCAAATGAATTATAAAGTCTGTAAATGAAATAAGACAAGAATTCTTTATTTCATTAAAATTATCAATGAATTTATAAATCTGCTGATAGAATAAAAATTTTTCTAAAAATTATTTATGTCATCATTATTACTGTTGTTTACATAATAAATCATTTCAGGTAAAAAGAAATCATACTAAATATGTTCAAAATTCGTTCTGAATTTATTTTAAGTACTTATTATCTACAAAAAATTGCAAGTTTGAGTTTTAGACGTTTTATTGGAATAAAAAAATTGAACCTCTTTTTCAAACTAATTTAGTACGATATTCGTAACAATTACTAACGAATTTTTAAAATAATTTTTTAAATTTTCCTAGGGATTCAAATATAAATCTGCTCATAATACTTTCCTGCAAGAATTTTGTACGAAATTCGTGCAACTTATTAACGAAATTAGTAATCAATTTATAAAAATGTGTTATTATTTCCCATAAATATCGTACAAAATTATTACAGAAAAGAATTTAAATTCTTTAGATTTTAAGGTATTAATGGCTCAATTTTGGCTGCAATTAATTCGCCAGTATTGGCAAAGTGGACATTTCCATTTCGCTTTAATAATACAAGATGTTTGTCATGCCATAATAAGGGCCGAGTTACGTTTCATTACTGGCAGTGATAATTTGCCAGTAAAGATACAAAAATTTGATATTAATGTGCCATTAATGGGCAGAGCTTCATCCCGTCATTCACTGTCAATAATATACTATAAAAAATTCAACGAGCCTGTCATGAATGCGCCAATGCTGGGTCGAGTTTCGAACCAATCTTAGAAAATCAGAATATGTAATAAATAATCAGTGAAATCATTTTCATACTAATGCGACGTTCTTAACGCCAGTACTGGACCAGGAAATTTTGCCGTTTCTCGTAAGACATTACTGGAATAATTATAGGCTGTTTAATTTTTGTAGTCTGAACAATTTACAGTTTAGGTGAGTAAGTTCTCTAATAAATTAAAAAATTTGTATTGACTCCTAACAAGTAATTAAGAAAACTAAGAATGTTACTGTGATATTACTGTAATATTACAGTAACATTATAATGGGATGTCAGAGTGACACTACTTGTAATTTTACCTAAAGAAATTTTGTTGTTGATGAAACTCCACTGTGATTTCACATTGTGATATTATTAATATTACATGTAACATTACAGAAACATTACGTGGTAATATTACTAGAATGTTATTATACTAAGTTGACAACGTTAGTAATTTCGTAAAGAGAATTTATTAAATTTAGCGTTGACGGAAATTCGCGATTTTGTCTTGTAACATTACTGTAATGTTACTGTGATATTACTGTAATATTACTCTAACATTATAGTAAAATTATCATGTGATGTCACTGAGTTACTACTTGTAATATTATGTTGGGCGATTTTTTGTTGTAATTTCATTGTTATTTTACATTGTAATATTATCAATATTTCATGTAATATTACTGGAATGTTAAGTGCTATGTGCATTATGTATTTTTCAAAAGAATATTCTCGCGGAGACACTACATGCCCACGCCTGGAAAAGCAGGAAAAGTTCCGTGCGCTACGCCCCGCCCACCCGCCTGTAGGCTCCGCGCGACCAATCGCCACGCGTAATATTAAATTTTTCAATTGCAATTTACTCAAAAACAATAAACAATTTTAAAAAACTGTAAAGGACTTTTAATCTTATTTTTTTCCGTACAATACGTACCTTTAATATGTACACCCATGACTGGGACACCCTGTATATATATATATATATATATATATATATATATATATATATATATATGTGTGTGTGTGTGTGTGTAATATCAGTAAGATTAAAATGTTTTTTTACAGAATCATAAAATATAGTAAAAATAAGCGACAGACGAAAATGGCAACAGAACAAAAATTTCAGTGTCAGCGGTTTAGAGAAAATATAACTGATATTATCTCTGTTACCCTGACTGAAATGAATTTCTCATTTTGATCAATGGTAATCACAATCACATTTTTTTATAAGAAATCAAGTACACTTAAATCCAAGACACTTGTTTACTCACCGTAAAAGATTGACAGCTATATCCCAAACAACGAACACAAAGGCATTCTCACAAAAAAATCGGTTGTTCTTTAAAATTCTTTTACAAAATTTACAAATAAAAAAAAGGAAAGGGCAACACTACCACAACTAATGGCATAAAATAAGAATGCGAAAAAATAAAAAAAATTCTTCAAAATACAACCAAGCAACAACAATTTGCACTCTTAATACCTACACACCATCTAAACTACAAGACGACACTGACTCAGGTTGAACGATAAGAACAAGATCCAAGCAAAAGACGGAACAAAAGAATCATACCCACTGTAAGATTCTGTCATAAAAAGCGGCATTTAATTCAACCTACAATTATTAATATATTCAAAAATAAATTTTATTCAAAATAAAATAAAAACTATTATTATTTAAATTTTATAAATTTTTCTTCTTAATAAAAGGCTCTAATAATAATTAAAAATTATATATATTGTAACGAAGTTTTACTTCGTAAACCTTGCAACGTAACCACGTTGCAAAAATGGCGATAATTGAGATCTCGGTGTAAATCCGTAATCGCGAATTCCACACTTTGAATTCGCGATTTAAACCATCGGTGATCCGTTTTAGGGAACTTCCCCGGCGCCAGGTAATTAAATTACCCGGATCCCGATGATGGGTCTGAAACAAAAGGTCTTCCCGGGCTAGCTCGACTTTATCCGAACCTTGGTAATTTCAAAACTTCAAAATGACTCGACACTCAGGACGTTCGTCACCGTACACAGAGGAGAGAGGGGAATAAACAATGTAACAAAAAAAAATAATTTAACACCCACTTTCGCTTCTTAAATTTTTCCACTTTTGTAAACTATTTATTGAGAACTTGCGGAGAGAGAAGAGGAGAGAATTTCCACTCGCCGGTTCACAACGCATGCCGACCGGTAAACGAAAATGGCAGCGTCCTATAGACTTGCTATACAGCCGGCGTCCAGAATCGTCTCCAGAATCGGTTGGCGTTTTTAATTCCAAGTGAATGACGATGCTAATGTCCAGTTGTGACCACTAACCTCGCATCTTTTCCAGAAGTTCCTGGTACATCCTGGATTCTTCCTTCCTGCACTTAAAATATATTTAGGCAACGGTGACACCGAATAAGCAACTTGGCGGCCAAGCACGAACTGTTGAAAATGTGTCACTCGGCTTCTTGCTACGGTCCCGAATATGGGTAATGCGCATAATGGTTCGCCCCTGCAGCATGATTATAGTCCCAGCGTCGGTGTAAAACGATAGCCTCCGATTTACGGGATAATCGCTTTCTTGACGGCGATTAGAAACCTCTGGATCGACATACTTTCGGCCGGTCGACCAATAATTTATTTATAATAAATAGATAAATAACAGTTTCACCTATTTAAAGTTTAAAGTTTTATTTATTTATTTTATTTTATAATGAACTATAATGTTTTAACCAAAACGTGTGGAATTCTCTCCGTTGACAAATAATTTCCTTTCTTTTACAACTCAGCATTAATTGAGACTCGATACAATGCAACAATCAATTAAATGTTGAGTTCGTGTCTGGCGATTTTTGAATCTCGTTTATTAAATGAAAATCAATTTCCCGATGTGTTTTTACTTAAATCAATAAATGGGTTTCAGCGAAACCGTTATCGGGCTCTAATAACGTTATTTTCTAAAATAAACGTTACAATATATATATATATATTACAATCAAAATTTAGATTTTATTTCCTTTTAGTTTTTTTATTGTAACTCTTTCTTCAATAAAAACAAAAATAATAAAAATGTAAAAAAATTTAAATTATTTTTTTTACATTCCATACTTTTACATTTCCATAAATTTTTTTGTAGAAACAGTCGAGAGTCAAATCAAAACATAATTATGAACTATAAGCAACAAATTTAAAAAGAAAAAAACACACATTTCATTGTGAAACCCACACCGAAGGAACATCTAATTTCCAGCGCTAAAACAAAAAATATTTAAACATTTAACATCTTTTCTAATCTAATTAATGTAATTAGGGTGATTCTTACAGAAAGAACAAATCATGATTTTATGGTATTTTCTTAAAAATTAAATATATTAAAATAAACTTTTAAACTTTATGACAGCCACTCCATAGCATTTAATATTTTTTAATCATGTCACTAAAGAAAAATTCGAAAGAAGGTCAAAAAACTGAAATATTTGATAAAATGTAGTGTAACGGAGATGGTTACGGAGTGGAGTCACGGAGTGGAGTTTTCACATCATATTTATTTAATATTTCAGTAATTTGATCATTATTTTTTAATTTTTCGTTATGATTTAACTAAAAACTTTATAATCATAACAAATGGCTAGCCAATTTTTAATTACTTATATTTATTTTACTGTTTTATAACAAAAACGCCGTATGAAACAGTGCACAAATAATTTGTCCTTTTTGAGAGAATCACCCTTAAATGATACATAAATCGAGAATTTAAATGGACACGTAGCATTTAGTTCTTTTTTCTATTTTGAATTTTAATAAATTTCCTATTTTATTATTTACTCAAAGAACTAAGGTGTTTTATTAGTCTATTTAGCTGTTTCAACCTTTTTACCTTTTTTATTTTCATTCAACACAAGAAATACCGTCTAATCGGAGTTTGTTGAACTAATAACAAATGTAAAGGAAAATCCATGACCTTTTTAAAATAATTTCTATTTCCGGGGGCAAGTACGTTTACCTTGAGATGATTTCGATTTTATAATCTAAATTCACTTTAAAAATATCGAAAACAATTTCGATACAGTTAAAGTTGAATTTGTTTGAACTAAGATTTTTGTTTAATAAATAAATAACCAAATTCATCTTTAACAGGGGTAGTTTTTTGAATATAAAAACACTGTGAATGATAAAGTAATTTTAATGTTGCTTTTAAAATGTTGAAAGAAAAATACATAAATTTATTTTGTTGTTTTAAAAACCAATGTGGGTTTTTATATTATAATTTTGAATTTTTACTTTTTAGGGGTAGTTTTTTCGATTTAATAAAAAACAAAGGGTGTTTAGGCCATGTTGACATTGTTGCTGAGTTATTGTAGCAGAAGTAGATAAATTTATTGTTTTGTTTTAAAGAGAAATCTGTCATTCAATTTTGTTACTTTAAAATTTGAAGTTAACCACTTCACTGGCAGGGCGTTCCAAATGGCGTTCCACGCGCCGAGGCCCAGACTGGCAAAAACACCGAAATGGCGTTCCTAAAAAAACTCCGTTTTTAAAGAGTGTACACCACATTTAACTTTTGTAAAGGAATATTTCTATAGTTTAGACATCAGAGAACAAGATTATCACAATAAAAATTTAAGTTTTTGTGATTTTCAACGTTTTTCCGAACGTTCAAATCGGCTATTTTTAATATTTTTCGACAAATGGTGTTCCACTTTCTTTCAATTTTTACACAATAAAACTTGTATTTTTATTATTATAATATAATAATATAACTAATATATATATAACTATTATTGATTATTATGAATGGTAATATTATACGTATGTTTTTGACAGTCTGGGCCTTGGCGCGTGGAACGCCACTTGGAACGCTTTGCCAATGAAGTGGTTAGGGATGGTTTTCTTGATTTAAAAAAATCAGAGCGTGATGGAGCAATTCTGACTTCAGATTCGTTTTCAGCGGGCAAAATTACTATAAGATATGTATGTCTGGTTCAAAAAACAGACAACTTTTTTTGTGTGCCTGTGTTTTCTTTAAACAGAATTTCGTTTAATTATTTATGTCCATAAAATTATTTTATTATGTTATTGCACTGCTCCAGACTCATTAAGTGATAATTAATATCAGTACGAGCAGCCGAGTGGCGCTCGTCCTTCACGTTTCACACCTCACGGCGAGCAGTTCTTTTAAGTAAAAAAATTATTATTATGAGAGGTTAATCGATAAAAGAGAGTTTAGACGGAAAACAGCTGTTTCGCTTTAAAAGAAATGGTGAGTCAGTTTGTCAATTCGCCTGAATTGACGATTGAAACGATTTTTAATTCTGTTACTTGATTTTAGTAGTGTTTTTGATACTCTTTCTTTACAAACTTGAAAATTTGAAAAAATTTAAAAATTAACAAAATGGCGGCCATTTTTTAAAAAATCAAAAGAGTCAATTTTCTCAAAAACATCATTTTTAATTTTCTGCAAATTTTTTTGTGGATTCTAGATGGAACAAGGAACTTTTTACAAAAGATCTCATGTTCGCTAAAACTTTCTAGAAGTCGCTATAATTTTTTTCAGAAAATAAAAAAACTCATTATTTTGAGTAATGTTTCGACATATATATTTTTTATGTATACAAGGGTGTTCATCTCTTTTAACCCATTTAGTCCCAAATGTCCGTTTTTATAGTACAAGTTCGAGCTTCCCGTTCAACGAGTTCCGGTTTTAAAAAAAATCGGGACAAAGGTTTTCTTATGGATTTGAGTGCCCTCTTTCAGAATCTGGAAAAAAAATTCAATTTCGACTTAATGATAAAAAGTTATAATTGTCCAAACAAAAAAAACCGTTTTTTTAGTGCTTTTTTTCTTTAAATGCAGATTATTTAATTAAAATCGGATTGGGAAAAATCTGGAACATCAAAATATCGCGTCCAAAATGTTAGGACTATCAAATAGTCATACTGCCAAAAACAATTTTTTACAAATTTCAAAATGGCGCCTCATTAATGGCCGCCAAAATATGCAAATTTGGAAAAATAATTTTAAAAAATTTTAACTCTACATTTTTTTTCCTTTTATGCTTCATTTAAATAAAATAATGCTGCTTTAAGAAAAAATATTGTTATTTGATGTTATTTAACAATATTATAAACAATTATTATAAACAATTTGAAAACTATGAGTCAAAGTGAATGTAAAAAATTTATTTTCATCAATTCTCTTTTTTGGGGGAGGTAAAAATGGATATTGAAAGTAAAAAATTTAATTCAAAATTGTTTACAATGTTTAAGAATGTTATAAAGAATTTTTATAAACAATTTTGCAAGAAATGAATTAGAATAGTAGAAATTTTATTTTTTAAATTTTATTATGCTCTCTGCTTATTTTAATTGGGGCGGTAGCGATTCTACTCAATTTAATTCTACAAATGAAATTTCAATACAGTAAACTCTACACGAGAAAACTCTCACTTTATATTTAGACAAGTAATAATAATTCTACGCATATTAATTCTACATAATGAAACTCTACGCATTCTAATTAAATAACAATATAATTTAAATGATTTTTTAAAATTCTTCACGATTAAATATTACACCAATAAAATATATTTTTTATTATTCTTTATAAGTTGTTAACTCTACGCAGTTAAATTCAACACCAGATAATTCTACAAAAATAAATGCTTTTTAATAAATAGATTTTTTTAAAATTCTACGCAATTAAATTCTACAAAAAATAATTCTACAAATATTAACTTTTTTTACAATAAATTTTTAGAAGATTAAACTCTACACAAGGAAATTCTACAAATATAATTCTACGAGAAAAATGTCTACAGATAGCAATTTTAATATTTAATTTAATTAAATTATTAACTCTACGCCGTTAAATTCAATACCAGATAATTCCACAAAAATGAATACATTTTTTTAAAAATTGTACGCAATTAAACACTACAATTCAAAATTCTACACAAATTTAAATTGGATTTTTTTTTCAGAGTCAGTTAATAATAATTCTACGCAAATAAATTCTACACGGTAAAACTCAACACACGTTTGTTTATTTGCGTAAATTATTTAATGTTAAATTGAACGGCGTAGAATTATTAATTGACTTTGAAAAAAAGAAAAAAAAATCCAATTTAAATTTGTGTAGAAGTTTGAATTGTAATGTTTAATTGCGTAGAATTTTTAAAAAATGTATTTATTTTCGTAGAATTATCTGGTATTGAATTTAACGGCGTAGAGTTAATAATTTAATTAAATTAAATATTACAATTGAATTGCGATTTTCGAAAAGGGCTCAACTCTAAAAACCGTAAGTGTCATTTGAAATGACTCTTACGATTTTCAGAGTTGAGCCCTTTACGAAATTCAGACATTTTTCTGGAAGAATTATATTTGTAGAATTTCCTTGTGTAGAGTTTAATCTTATAAAAATTTATTGTAAAAAAAGTTAATATTTGTAGAATTATTTTTTGTAGAATTTAATTGCGTAGAATTTTAAAAAAATATATTTATTAAAAAGCATTTATTTTTGTAGAATTATCTGGTGTTGAATTTAACTGCGTAGAGTTAACAACTTATAAAGAATAATAAATAATATATTTTCTTATGCGTAGAATTAAACTTTGTAGAATTTATTGGTGTAGTATTTAATCGTGAAGAATTTTAAAAAATTAATTAAATTATATTTTATTTAATTAGAATGCGTAGAGTTTAATTATTTAGAATTAATTTGCGTAGAATTATTATTACTTGTCTAAACATAAAGTGAGAGTTTTCTCGTGTAGAGTTTACTGTGCAAAATTGTTTATAAAAATTGTTTATAACATTCTTAAACATTGTAAACAATTTTGAATTAATTTTTTTACTTTCAATATCCATTTTTACCTCCCCCAAAAAAGAGAATTGATGAAAATAAATATTTTACAATCACTTTGACTCATAGTTTTCAAATTGTTTATAATAATTGTTTATAATATTGTTAAATAACATCAAATAACAATATTTTTTATTGAAGCAGCATTATTTTATTTAAATGAAGCATAAAAGGAAAAAAATGTAGAGTTAAAATTTTTTAAAATTATTTTTCCAAATTTGCATATTTTGGCGGCCATTATTGAGGCGCTATTTTGAAATTTGTAAAAAATTGTTTTTGGCAGTATGACTATTTGATAGTCCTAATATTTTGGACGCGATATTTTGATGTTCCAGATTTTTCCCAAGCCGATTTCAATTAAATAATCTGCATTTAAAGAAAAAAACACTAAAAAAAACGGGTTTTTTTGTTTGAACAATTATAACTTTTTATCATTAAGTCGAAATTGAATTTTTTTTCCAGATTCTGAAAGAGGACACTCAAATCCATAAGAAAACCTTTGTCCCAATTTTTTTTTTAAACCGGAACTCGTAGAACGGGAAGCTTGAACTTGTACTAAAAAAACGGACATTTGGGACTAAATGGGTTAATAGTGCTTTTGACTCTTTTTATTTTCAAAATTGCAAATTTCAAAAATTTACAAAATGGCGACTGTTAAAGTAGAAATTAATTAATATTAATTAATTTATAAAAAAAGATGTTATTTTGACTCTAACTAACGTGTCCTTCGGACGAAAAACGTAAAAGGTAGTGGATCCCTCTCTACTTAACTATTGTTCAGTTAAGAGGTTGAGATCCTTATTCTTAAAAAAAGGAAAAGATAAAAAGATTAAAGGTTCTTTGAAATTATAACACAAAATTAAGATAATAACAATAAATTGTATATTTTGCCCAAAAATCCCTAATACAAATAAACTAATTTTAAAAAAAGAGAGTTAAAGAGAGTACTTTGTATACGTGTGAATGAAATTATAGTGTGTGTTATGTGGTGTAAGTCTTTTATACTCACTACTCAGTAATTCTATCTTCTTGAAATAGTAATCCAATGGCACGTTCTGATTTGTAGATTTTCAATGTTTTTTTAGGAAAACTAAAGAAATATCCAATCTAGGTTCACTAGATTGATATTTCGCCATGAATTTTAATATTCCTTTTGTTGCACAAAATTAAGACGTAAAACCCGTAAATAAAGGCTGTCTTTAAAAATATATCTAAATTGATATTATTTTAATCCAATTACTTTTTTTTTGCTGATGCTAGACTTTTTTAATATTCTCTTTTATTTTATTTCTCTTTCACAAATTCTTTATAATTATTTTTATCAACTTTATTTTCAATTTTACCCTTTCAATTCTTTAAATATTTTTATCTCTTTTACAAATTCTTTATGTTTATTTTTATTCACTGTATTTTCAATACTCTTTTTCAATTCTTTAATTATTTTTCACTTGTCACTTTTATTACTTTTATTTTTCAATATATCTTTTAAATTCAACCCTTCTTTACATTTTAATTATTTATATTCTTCTCAATTAAAATTCACTTTTCTCAACAAACTTCTTATTAAATTCTTTAAACTTTTGAGATTATTTCACATCAACACGGCTAACTGGCCGGACTTAAACTTCAGGCTTCTATTGCCTAGACAGAAAACTACAGGCTTAATTGCCTGGGCTAGCTGTCGGCTACACGACCTAAACTCAACTGCCCAGATTTCCTTGTGTCAATCAATTTTATTGAAAGACGATTTAATGGGGAAATCGTATATTAAGTTTATTGCACTTGACTGTTGCCAAGCCAATTCTGCAAGCTTGCAGATTTAGGCAGTGGCGTGATCCGAGTTCAGTGACTTGGATGCACCACTCCTTCTATTGAGCAATCTACTTTACTTTAATATTTTCTAACTATTTCTCAAAAAGGTTAATAAACTGTCGTCAAAGAAAAGCAATTTATTAAGAAATATGGTATTGTTTTGCAAAACGCGAAGGAATGTTAAATTCAATTGAATCTCTTATTTAAAATAGAATTGGATTTTTATCTAATTGAAATGGATTGGATTAAAATTATCAGAGCGAAGAATGTCCCTTTTGTGAAATTACAAAGGGTTGTTTTGTGTAAATGTTTTAAAGTTTGTTAACAAAACCTTATGTTGTGTAATTTGTTGTTTATAATTTTGATTTTCAGATATTGTAAATAATTATTTATGATATAAAAAGTTACGGAGTTCGGCCGTAACAGCGACCGTTTTAAAAAAATTATAAGATCTCAATTTTCTCCAAAACATTATTTTTTATTTTTCTGGAAATTTTTTTGTGGTTTCTAGATAAAAAAATAATTCTTTCAAAAAGGTGACTTTTTCTTAGTAAAGTTGATAAATTTGAAAAATTAACTGAATGCCAGCCACTTTAAAAATTAAAAATTTTTTTAAAATAGGGTAAGGCTTTCTGAAGTGTACTCATGATTTTCGAAAGGTATTTTAATTTCATTCAAACATTATATTTTAAAAGTTAATAATGATAAAACCACATGGAAATATTTTTTGAAAAAAATTGTTTTTTAAAAAGTTATTAACAATTTAATTTTTTACACATTTTTCGAAAAAAATGAATTACTCGAAAACTAATCGACAGAATTCGATATAATTTTTACTGCTTTTGGAGTACATTTTACTACGTTCAAAGTAAATTTTACTAATTTTTACAAATATGTACTTCGAACATAGCAAAATTTACTCCAAAAGTAATAAAAATGACCTGAAATGCTTTTCCGGAAATTTTTTACTATAAAAATAGTAAAAGTCACTTTATATTTTTCTCCATGTAAACTTTGGAAGTGCATAAGGGCTTTTTATATGTCAATTTTTGTAATAATCGCGCACTTTTTGAGTAGGGGAGAGTGGGGCAAACCGGACCCCCTAACGGTTTTTTTACTCTTGTGACTAAACGAATCAACCGATTTCATTTTTCGAGGGCTTGTTTGAAAGATCACTTAATTGGGCAACTTTTACCCAGAGACACCTATACTTCATCTTATATTGTTTAGTTGCTGTGGTAACTTTAAAAAATTTTGCAAACGGTCCGGTTTGCCCCATCCCCTGGGGTAAACCGAACCGTTTGGTTTTTTATTTATAATATTGCCTTTACATAATCTACAATAATAAAAAACATAAAGAATCATGTAAACAATGGTTGTAGTAATGAAAATAATAATTCGGGATATCAAAGGGTCCAATTCTTATTGAAAGACAATTATTTTTTATTGTAAGTAAATATTTTAATGAAAGAAACATTTTATTTAAAAATAATTTTTATGAAACTTTAATCCAATCGAAATATCCTATGGCCGGTTTGCCCCACCGAAAACGGTCCGGTTTGCCCCACAGGCTCATTTTGAGAATAAATGTTTGTCAAAAAGGAACGCTTTGAAAATTCATCAAAGTTTTTGGCGGTAAATATTCCTGAGGTGTGTACCTTCAAAACCCAAGACCTAATATTTGGAAATATTACACGATTTCCTCAGAATTCCCTTAAGAAAAAAATTGAAAAAGTTTAGAAAAAAACTACAAAAAAAACTTTTGCTCCCAGCGTTGCTCAAACAAAAGTAAAAAATGTAAAATTAAGAAAAATAAGGTATACTACACATGGTTGTTTCAAATTTCTAAATAGCACTTTTGACTATTTCGCCATTTTGGAAATATCGAGGGGGGGGTCCGGTTTACCCACCGGTCCGGTTTGCCCCACTCTCCCCTATAATAATAGATTTTTTGCCAAAGAATAATAAAAAGTAAATTGTTTATAAAAAATAAAGTTTACATCAAATTAAAAAATCTGTATCTAGTTCCAAAGTTTATAGTATTTAGTTTGTAAAATTTCTTTATTTTTTGTTCCAGGACTTAAACTTTTCAAGAAACCTTTCCGGTCGTAAAAAATAGTCGATTTAGAATATGAATGTACCGCTGCCATTTTGTTATATAATTTACAAAAAATTTTCACACTTCAATATGTATAATTGAGCTTCCGGATCAAAAAACTCGATTTGACGTTTGGAAGGCTTACAATATCCAAAATAGTCAGATTCAAAAAAATACTTGAAAGAAAAAAGAGTTGTGCATTTTCATTATCTACAAGGATATATTTTTGAAAATTGTTACATTTTATTTTTCTTTATTTTTTCATGGAGTCTTGACTGAAGTAAAAATTGTCTGTCCGAACGCAAATAGAGTTTTTTGATCCGGGAGCTCAATTCATAAATCCTTCAAAAAGAAATCATATTCTATTTATCATTTTCTTAAAATAAATCATCAAAGATATAGGTCTCTTTTTCTGGCTCTAGAATGGTGTTACCCCTTATAAATAAATTATATTATTTAGTAAATGCGAATCGGATAATTTGCTTATTTGCTAAAAAATAAATGCTATGATAAATAATGTGTCGACATATGAGCTCCAGGATCAAAAAACTCGATTTGTTTGATCCGGGAGCTCATATATATTTTTCATGTATACAAGGATGTTCATCTTTTTTAATAGTGCTTTTGACTCTTTTTCTTTTCAAAATTGCAAATTTCAAAAATTTACAAAATGACGACCGTTTTTTAAAATAATCCTTTCAAAAAAGGTGACTTTTTCTTAGTAAAGTTGATAAATTTCAAAATTTAACTAAATGCCAGCCACTTTAAAAATTTTTTTAAAATAACTATAGTTAAATTGGGTAAAGCTTTCTGAAGTATACCGATGGTTTTAAAGCATTTTATTGTAGGTAAAATTTGAAAGTATTACAAAAAAAATTTAGGGCCCTCATTATATTTACAAATTACAGCTATTTTTGTTACGCGCTGTAACAAAGACATGGCTCGTGCAGTTTCGCGGGCGGTCGCACTGACGCGTTATATGCGTTGAATTGGTTTCAATTTGTTAGTTTGGGGGTCATTTATAAAGCATTTAATACATAATTTCGAAAATGTAAATTAAAATTAATTACAAAATGGCTGATCCAATATGGCAAATAATATAGCGCTTAACAAAAATATAGCTTTATTTTGTAAATAAAATACGGGCCCTAAATTTTTTTTTATAATAGTTCCACATTTTACGTAGAATAAAGTGTTGTAAAGAAAATGTAATTATTTCATTAAGAACATGCTTAAATTTTCATTTGTTTATAAACTTTTTTTATTATTTAAACAAATTATATGATAACTTAAAACTGGAATTGGAGTTTTAGAAAAAAAGAATTTTTAAATAAGTGGTTAAAATTATATCGAATTCTGTCGATTAGTTTTCGAGTAATTCATTTTTTTCGAAAAATGTGTTAAAAAATTAAATTGTTAATACCTTTTTAAAAAACAATTTTTTTCAAAAAATATTTTCAGGTGTTTTTATCATTGTTTACTTTTAAAATATAATGTTTAAATGAAATTAAAATACCTTTCGAAAATCATGAGTACACTTCAGAAAGCCTTTGCCTATTTTAAAAAAATTTTAATTTTTAAAGTGGCTGGCATTTAGTTAATTTTTCAAATTTATCAACTTTACTAAGAAAAAGTCACCTTTTTGAAAGAATTATTTTTTTATCTAGAAACCACAAAAAAATTTCCAGAAAAATAAAAAATAATGTTTTGGAGAAAATTGAGATCTTATAATTTTTTTAAAACGGTCGCCATTTTGTAAATTTTTGAAATTTGCAATTTTGAAAAGAAAAAGAGTCAAAAGCACTATTAAAAGAGATGGACACCCCTGTATACATGAAAAATATATATGTCGAAACATTACTCAAAATAATGAGTTTTTTTATTTTCTGAAAAAAATTATAGCGACTTCTAGAAAGTTTTAGCGAACATGAGATCTTTTGTAAAAAGTTTCTTTTTCCATCTAGAATCCACAAAAGAATTTGAAGAAAATTAAAAAATGATGTTTTTGAGAAAATTGACTTTTTTGATTTTTAAAAAAATGGCCGCCATTTTGTTAATTTTTAAATTTTTTCAAATTTTCAAGTTTGTAAAGAAAGAGTATCAAAAACACTACTAAAATCAAGTAACAGAATTAAAAATTTTAATTTTTGTAAAAACTAGAAAGATTTAAGAACTGTTTTTCAGCTGTTTAACTCTAAAATCACTATGTGCCTTAAAATTTTCAAATACTTTTAACTCTGAGAGCACGTAACCTTGCAGCATTATTGCTGCAATATTTGCAATATTGCCGTGTAACATTACTACAAGGTTGTCATAATGTTAAAGTGTCCCACCTTGCCCAAGATTGCACTAAAAGCTTGCTGCAATATTGCACTAAAAGGTTTCAGCAAGCTTGATGTAATTTTACTTGAGAATTGTTTATTATATAAAATTAATAATTTAATATTATTAACAAATTTATATTTTATATTTAATTTTTATTTAACATATAACATAATTATAACAACGTTATAACAAGTTGTAAATCTAGATGTTCATTACATGAACATTTTGCTTCCTCTATACGATCAGCAAAAAAATTTGCTTCCTCGTGGAGGAAGCACTAACTTATTGTCACGTATTGACATATTTTCCATGTTGTTGTCTTCAAATCTAATTAAGAATTAATTTTAAAAAATTTGTTATATTTATTATAATTATAATTAAGTATATAAAGTATATTTAATTTTTAAGTAATTTCTAATATGATCTAATATTTATAAAATCAAAAAAATATTTATAAAATTTGTTTTAATCCTAAATGAGCAAAATAAAATTTTTAATAAAAAAATGAATTTTTTATGTTTAATTGTAATTAATTCTATAATTTTCAATAAAATATATATTTTACATACATCAATCGATTCGTCTTGATGCAAGGAATAAGATTTTAGATTTATTTTTCAATAAATAATAACATTTTATTGTACAGCAACATGATTCTTAAGAAAAAATGAATTTTTATTAAAAATGCAAATTTTGTGTCTGTAATTGGTTTTAATTTTATAAATTTAAATACAATGTATACTTTATATATACCAATCGATCCGTCTTGATGCAAAGAATAAAATTTTAGAAATAAGTGAGTAAGATTTTCTTATACAGCAACATAATTTTGCGGAAAGAACTCATTTTTTGAGAAAAATGCGAATTTTTCAGCTTTAATTGTGATTAACTCTAAAAATTCTCATACAATTTATTCTTTTTATATACCAATCGATTCGTCTTGATGCAAAGAATAAGATTTTATTATATATTAACTTCAATAACCAACTTAAAAAAAAAATTTTTGAAAAAAAATTTTTTTGAGAATTTTTTAAAGTCTATCAATCCAGTTCGAGATATTTTTATGATAAATATACCTGGTAAATTTTAGCCAAATTCGTTAAAACCTCTTCGAGTTATCGTGTTCACAAAAATCGGGATCCACACACACACACATACATTCATCCGGACAATTGTTCAGGGTCTTATATAACATAGTCCCATATAGAAGAAAATTTGTCAAAAGGATTTTTAAAAATTTTGTAAATTAAACGACTACAAAGCTTCCTCACGAGGAAGCAATAATAATAATGTTATTAATTTCCCCAAAGAATTGGAGTTAGGAACTATTATCCATGGTCAGTGGATAATAATTAAAAATTGGCAACGTCATAGCAGACGTTAACTATTGTTATGTCTCACATTATTATTATATTCCCTATTTTTTCTCGATTTAACTTTAATTTTAAAAAAATAAAGTTAGAACGAGGTAGGATAAATGACAAGAATAAATTTATTTGAACACAGTATATTTGAAAAAAATCAAAATTATGCAATGATGAAATGGACTCTAGCTTTCTAAAAATGAGTCTTAAGTGGTTTCTCTGTTTACCTTAGAATAACGAGGTTTTGGTGTAGGTAGATGATTTACGACACTCGTAAATTAGGCAGTTGAATAGGTATTATGTTTCTTTCAGCTTTTGTCACAACTCGAACGGTATTTCGAAACACCCAATTTGACTTCAAGATGCACTGAATTTAGAAATTCAAGTAAAGATCAGGACAACTACTATACTGGGGTTGAGAGCACTATTACGAAGAGAACCACTTGTTATGATTAAAAAATTAAGACTAACATTTGGTAAATTCTTCTGTTGACTACATTTTTAAGACTGTAGTCCGGGTGACTACTTTTGATGACTTGAAATTTTAGACTGAGATCGTTTGATAGTCTGGCTCTTTTTATACCCAAATTTCCCTGTGCATTTGGAGCTAGTATACGTTTTACCATGTATTTGAGACAAGTCTACGTTTTACCATGTATTTGAGACAACCCTACGTTTTGCCATGCTTTTGAGAAACCCATCACTGAAAAAATTACATTCTAATTTAAAGAAAAACTTCTTATATATGCGCCTAGAATATTTCCCACTTAAATTAAGTGGGGAATATTCTTACAATAAGAAGAACATTATTATTTTAAGAATATTTTCCACTTAATTTAAGTGGGGAATATTCTTGGCGCATATATAAGAAGTTTTTCTTAAAACTAGAATTTAATTTTTTCAGTGATTGTTAGAGAAACACTTGCGTTGACTCAGCTTTTAGATCGCACGTGTTCACATCCTCTTAGTCATATGTTTTTACAATTTAATATTATATTTTTATGTTGTTTGTTAATTATTTATAGTTATTACAATTTTTTATTAACAATTTGTTATTAATTTGTTATTACAATTTTTTATTATTGTTAACATTATTAGAACTTGTTGTTAATTATTATTTTGATACAATTTATTGTTATCTTGTTACAATTAATTAATATTTGTTGTTATTTTGTTATTACAAATTATTATTAACTTATTATTATTAATTATTATTTTGTTGTTACATTTTATTTCTATCTAGTTACAATTAATTATTATTGTTTGTTATTAATATTACAATTAATTATTATTTTTTTTCTACAGTTGATGCCATCCAGGCAGTAGTAGACATAGCCAAAGCAGGAAAAAACAAATTGGGACCAGATAAAAAAAAGAGCTTCTGGGCTGGCAGCAGGTCGCCAGTATTCTAAATTTACTATATTATTTATTTTTTCTTTATTTTGATTTGTTATTATACCAACCCCACATAACCTTGGAGTGCGGAATCCAAGGTATCTGTTGGCAGATTTCCCAAATTCCCTAAGCAAAAAAAAAAAATTATTATTATTTTGATATTATTGTTATCATTAATTATTATTATTATTATTTATTGCTACAAATTGTTATTATCTTGTTATTATAAACTATTATTGTTGTTACTTTTATTACTATCTTGTTATTATTATTACAATTGCTTATTATTCTTATTTGTTATTATTGTTACAATAATTATTACTATTTTGTTATTTAAAAATAATTATTTGTTTTTAAACATTATTATTGCTTAAGTTTAATTATTATTTTATTATTCTTATTATAACTATTTTCATTAATTAATAATTGTTTATAATTGTCAATAATATGTTTATAACAATTACTTATTGTTATTCCCATTATTATTATTATTATTAATATTGAAAAGTACGTTACGATGACGTAACACTATACACATTATGATTTGAGATAATATGGTGAAAAGTCTGTTCAGCGAACCGATACTTATACTCTGCGCGAGACAAGTCGTGCGCGAGAGAGATATTTCTCGCCATCTAGCAAGGAGTTAGATAAGTATAAGAGAAACTTTAATTAGTTTTCCAATTCCTTGCTAGATGGCGAGAAATACCTCTCTCGCGCACAACCTGTCTCCCGCAAAGTATAAATATCGGTCCACTGAACAGACTTTTCATCCTATTATCTTAAATAATAAGGTGTATAGTTAACGTCTGCATCGACGTTGACCATTTTTAATTATTATCCACTGATCATGAATAATAGTTCCCAACTCCAATTCTTTAGGGAAATTAATAACATTATTATTATTATAACGTTGTTATAATTATGTTGTTAAATAAAAATTAAATATTAGATATAAATTTGTTGATAATAATAAATTATTAATTTTATGTAATAAACAATTCTTACGTAAAATTACATCAAGCTTGCTTAAAGCTTGCAGTGAAATATTGCAGCAAGCTTTTAGTACAATGTTGCCGAACAATATTGCGACAATGTTTCTGTGCAATCTTGAGCAAGGTGGGACATTTTAACATTATGACAACCTTGCAGTAATGTTACACGGCAATATTGCAAATATTGCAGTTTAATATTGCAGCAATATTGCTGCAAGGTTACGTGCTCTCTGGGTAACTCTGAGAAAAAAATTTTTTTCGCCAAACCAAAAAATACGTATCTCTTTATTTGTCTTAAAAAACAAGATAAATCACTTTAAACTTGATTTAGAATTTTCAATCTATTCGCCCTACATGAATTGAAATAGAAACAGCCAACTAATATACAAAAATTTTCTTAGGGTGAACATCTTAGCGCCCTGACGACCTTAAGGCCCTCTCCCCTAAATATTTATAAAAAAGCAAAAAATTAATATAATATATTCGAAGTGGCTATTTCGCCCGTCAACGGGCGAAATAAGAAAAAAGCTTTACTTCGCCCATTTGTGAAAATGCATGGGAAAAAAGGGGGTGGTAGCGATTCTACGCAAATAAACCCTACGAAATAAAATTCTACACAATTAACTCTACACCAGGAAATTGTACACAATACATTTAATAATTTTGATTAATTCTACGTAAATAAATTCTACAGAAAAAAGTCCTACACATTAGAATTAAATAGAACAAAATATATCATTAAAATCTTTAAATTCTACACGATTAAATACTACATCAGAAAATTTGACACAGTTTATTTTAATTAAAATAAAATTCTAATAATAATTTTTTTATTTTAAATTATAATTCTACGCAGTCAAATTGTACACCAGAAAACTCTACACATTTGAAAAATATTGATTAAATTAACTTTTAAAAAATTCTAAATAAATAAATTCTACAAATAAATATTCTACACAATAATAATACTAAATAAAATGTAACTTTAAATAAAATTTATTTAATTTTGCACGGTTAAATACTACATTAAAAAATTCTACACAATGTATTTTTAAACGAAGAAAAATACGAATTATTTTTTCAATTTAATTTTTAATTCTCCACACTTAAATTGGACCCCAGAAAACTCTACACATTGGAGAAATATTGATTAAATTAAGTTTAAAAAAATTGTAAATAAAGAAATTCTACAAATAAATACTCTACACATTAGAACTAAATAATAAGTAACTTTAAATAAAATTTATTTAATTTTGCACGGTTAAATACTACATAAAAAAATTCTACGCAATATAACGAAAAAAATAACAATTATTTTTTAAATTAAATTTTTAATATTCTGCACAGTTAAATTGAAAACCAAAAAACTTGACACAATGAAATAATTTTTTTAAGAAATTTTAACCCTATACATTTTAATTCAACTCTGGAAAACTCTACAAAATAAAACTCAACACAACAATTTTTGGCAACAAATATATTATATTATATTATATTATATTATATTATATTATATTATATTATTATTATATTATTATATATTATTATTATTATTATTAATTAAATGAATTCATTTGTAGAGTTTCTTTGGGTTTAATTTAATTGGGTAGAGTTAAAAAAATAATTTCATCTTATCTAAAAATAATATGCGAAGACTTTAAAGCTCATTTGTGTAGAGTTTTCCAGAGTTGAATTAAAATGTATAGGGTTAAAAATTAAATGAAAAAAATAAAGAAAATATTTTTCCCTGCTTAAAAATAATTTGTGTATAATTTTCTGATATAGAATTTAAGTGTGTAGAATTAAACAAATTAGATTAAAAACTTTATAGTTATTTTATTTTAATGTGTAGAGTTTTTTTTTGAAGAATATATTTGACTAGTTTTAAAATTTCTTAAAAAAATTATTTCATTGTGTAAAGTTTTTTAGTTTTCAATTTAACTGTGCAGAATATTAAAAATTTAATTTAAAAAATAATTGTTATTTTTTTCGTTATATTGCGTAGAATTTTTTTATGTAGTATTTAACCGTGCAAAATTAAATAAATTTTATTTAAAGTTACATATTATTTAGTTCTTATGTGTAGAGTATTTATTTGTAGAATTTCTTTATTTACAATTTTTTTAAACTTAATTTAATCAATATTTCTCCAATGTGTAGAGTTTTCTGGGGTCCAATTTAAGTGTGGAGAATTAAAAATTAAATTGAAAAAATAATTCGTATTTTTCTTCGTTTAAAAATACATTGTGTAGAATTTTTTAATGTAGTATTTAACCGTGCAAAATTAAATAAATTTTATTTAAAGTTACATTTTATTTAGTATTATTATTGTGTAGAATATTTATTTGTAGAATTTATTTATTTAGAATTTTTTAAAAGTTAATTTAATCAATATTTTTCAAATGTGTAGAGTTTTCTGGTGTACAATTTGACTGCGTAGAATTATAATTTAAAATAAAAAAATTATTATTAGAATTTTATTTTAATTAAAATAAACTGTGTCAAATTTTCTGATGTAGTATTTAATCGTGTAGAATTTAAAGATTTTAATGATATATTTTGTTCTATTTAATTCTAATGTGTAGGACTTTTATCTGTAGAATTTATTTACGTAGAATTAATCAAAATTATTAAATGTATTGTGTACAATTTCCTGGTGTAGAGTTAATTGTGTAGAATTTTATTTCGTAGGGTTTATTTGCGTAGAATCGCTACCACCCCGGAAAAAAGAAGGACGAAATAAAAAAATAGTTTATTTCGCCGATCAGTATAAAAAGATATATGATTAATAATTAAAAATATTTGTAAATTTTTTATTATTGTTTATGAAAATAATTGAATTTAGGAAGAATTTTATTAAAATTTTACATAAAATTTTATGATTCTATATGAATAGTTTCTTTTAAGTTTTTATAATAATCCTCTTTCTTAATAATTGAAATTAAGCATTTAATTCTTGAATTTCATTAAAAAATTTTGAAAAATAATTACATTTTTTAAAAATATTTCTTTAATTTATTGAATAAAATCGAATTTTTTAATAATTGTATTGAAAATAATTGAATACCAGAGAAAAATTTTATTATTTATTTAAATACTTTAATTTTTGGGATGCATTTTAATAATATATTTCTTTTTAAATATTTGAGTTCTTTTGTAAATTTTTATTGAAATTGTAGATAATAAAAATATTTGAAGTTTTATATTATTGGAATTAATTTAATGATACGAGATTTTATGTAGTATCGTCTCGGTCTCGTTAAATATTGTCATTTTAAGTATCGTTATCGGTATCGCCAAATATAGTCTCGATATCGTCTCGCTGTCTATCGAGACTTCAGTTAAGTCAAAGTACATGCATTGAAAAATCGAAATCAAATTTTATAGTCTTTTATTTTATAGATAAACTATCGAAAACAAAACAAATTTTTATTTATAGAATTAACGATCCCTGTAAGTATTATATTCGATACTAAAACAAACCATACACTGAAAAAAATGATAATGTCAATTTCAGGGATGGCAAGCGTAACCGATAACCGAAACCGTTAACCTAAAAAACAGAAATTTTTAAAAAACAGAAAACTAGAAACCGAAAAAAATTGTCTTTAACAGAAAACCGAAAACCGAAACCCGTATTATAAAAATTTAAAACCCTTTATTTCAAAACCTAAGTTTCGTTTATTCGATTTTTAATATAAAAGAAAACTGAATATTACATAAAAATTAAAATCTTTTGGTACAAAAAAATAAATGAAAAAGAAATATTGAAATATGGTATGTCTAATATTGTAAATAATAAGAAGAGGAACCAAATTTGCAGATTACAAATAATTAATTAAAATAAAACAAAAATTTTTTGAAACGCTATGGCCATCTTATAAAATATAAAACAAATTTATAAATAAATTATGAGTAATTAATACTAATATTTCATTCTAAGTAATTAAAATGCACTCAAATATTTTCATTCATATATTGTCCCGGAAAAATAACCGAGAAACCGAAACCTTTAAGTCATAAAACCTAAATTCTTAAGAAACCGAAAACAAGAAACCGTAAACGTAATTATTCACTTTAAAAACCGTAACCCAAATACACAAACCCTAATTCATTAAAAACATAACCGCAACCGGAATACCGAATTTTTGTTAGAAGAATACCAAAAAAAAGGAAACCGAAACCGTTAAAATTTCGGTTACAAAAAAATTATTCACTTTAAAGATTTAAAGTCAGTGGCAACGGAAATTTTAACGGTTTCAGTTTCCTATTTTCGGCAGTCTTCTAAAAAAAATTCGGTTTCGGTATTTCGGTGAAGGTTTTGTTTTCAGAAAATTAGGGTTTCTGTATTTGGGTTTCGGTTTTTAATGTGAATAATTACCTGGTCAATTTTGACATACATGTATGGTTAGCATGTATGGCTGAAACAGCAATACTGTATGTCAGTTCAATATCCACCAATATAATATTTGAGAATTGGATATATTTATGACAGTATACCATAAATATATTTTTTTCAGTGTACCAACTATGACAGTGGCGCTCTTGAAAGGAAAATTTGTTTATTACTTTAGGCGCGATGTTTAAATTCATGAATTTTTTAATTAATACGCAAATCTATTATTTTTTAAAAAAGTAGTTAAAAATTTTAATATAAAAAATTGTTAAATATGAATATTTGAAAACATCATTTATAAAAATTCAATAGAAAAAATAAATAAAACTACATCTTAGTAAGCGAAGAATTTTGAGCTGTTTCGCTACATCGAGATATTTCGACTTCGAGAATGACGTCAGATAGCTGGAAGAAAAACAAACAGACGGCACAATGCTATTTTTACGAGAAAAATTATTAGAAATTCATTAAATTTGTAAACAATGAATATTTTTTATAATTTTAAAAATCTAAATTTCAGTTCCTTTAAAATCTCGTCGAGAGTCTCGGTCTCGTGACATATAGTATCGGTATCGTTTGGATTCATCCAAAACTAGTATCGTCTCGGTATCGTCTCGAAAAACCGAGACGATATGATACGAGACTGAGACTAGTCTTGGTATCGTGGGCAGCACTAGCGTGAACATCCTACGATTTTAACAGTATAGTGGTCCATTATTGGTTGCCAGTAATGGAATAATAATGGAACTGTTGGCTCCCAATATTGGACCATTAATGCGCCAATATTTTTTTTGCATTGGGAAATTAACTTAGGGTAACTTAAGGCTACTTAGGGTAAAAAAATGATTTATATTCTTCAAATTTTACGCGAGACTTAAATTAAATGTTTCAATTCTGAATATGCATACACCTAATATTTTACCGATCTTATAGATACTTTTTAATGAAATGAGCTATTTACATAATATTTGCACTCCTCACTTTATCCGTTATGAATTTCATTCTTACATCAAAATTAGATGACGTACACCATGTGTACTTTAGCGGCTAAGTGCTTTCTACGTCGTGTTTTAGTTAACACAAGTAACAAAAATGGAGCTAGAAAAAAAATGTTCGGAATTTTCGCAAATGCTTCGCAATTTTTTAAATTCAGAAAAGTGTATTTTTTACTTTTAGCAGTTTTTCAACCAAAAAAACTACTAATAGAAATGTCCCCAAAGTTCTAAACCTTCAAAAGAACCCAAACTTTACTTTTCAAAGATATTTTTTTTAATTATGGAGGAGAAGAAATACAAAACAATTAATAAATGAATAGACTTTATTTGTGATTTCATTGAAAATTAAATTTTTCTTTCATGAACTTTTGGAATATTTGTTTTTGCACTTTTATTGATTCTAAGCGTACATATCAATTTTTCCGTTTTAAAAAATAAGTATAAAGCAGTAAAAAAATATTTGAAAAATAAACAAAATAAAAAAATTAAAAATATTTTGCTTGTACTCGAGTTAAATTACCGTTCAAGCTCTAAGGTTAATTAATGAAAATTCAAAAGAAAGATTCTAAAGGAAGGAGATCCAAGTTTCCATGCTGCATTTCTTCTTTCATTTCTTTTATGCAAAACGTTTCTAAGTAGTAGTATCCTTATCAATTCTAACTAACTCATTTTACTCTTAGAATATATCCAAGACTAAATAAATATGCACACATACAGACATATAAAATATTCTTCTCTCAATTTTTTTAAATTACATTTTCTCAATCTAATCTGTATAAAGTAAAATAGATTTAAATTTTTAATGAAATATTCTTAAAATCTCAACTTTAATTAGCAGTGATGAATTAACAGTTTACGTGAAATATTGATCATCTTCGCAGAACTTTCTGAAAAGTTGGATCCACATTATATCCAATTAATATCGCATGGCAGCTAATCAAGAATGTATACTTCTTCCCTCTACCTATATTATATCCACGGAATTCCATTAATATAATCCTCAAAATCATAGACTTTGAAACGTCAAAGTACTTTTATGCCAATCAACAGTTTGAGGATCAACAGACAGTTAATAATATAAAAAATAGGGTTTAACCGAAAGACACTTTCAGAATTACCACAGATCAGGGAAATTTAATAATAATTCAGGAAATAGTTACAGAATTTTATTACAATAAATAAAATAATTGATTTATTGAAGAATTGTAGTTTTTTAATTGCATAAGTAACATGAAATTATCAAAAAGTGAATTACAAAAGAACAAAATTTTTTTCACAAAGAACATGTTTCAGCAGTTTGTGCTTTTACTATTTCTTTTGCCTTCTTTAACCTTTTTCTTTTTTACCTCTTTGTTCTCTTTTCTTCCATTTTCCTTACTCTACTTTTTTCTTTGATGTATTTTTCTCTCTCCATTGACCATGAAAGGTTATATTGCATGACAACCTTTCTCTCTATCGATAAAATTTGATTTATACAAAAAAAGAGAAAAATGGCAGACATTTCTTATATTTTGATTCTCTCTCAAATGCCAGTGTGAAAATTGCCAGACTTCGCCTTATTTAAAGAAGGGCAATAATGAGGAATTAGTGAAGCCAACTGAACTAGTAATGTCTATAGATAGGTGATAATTGGGCATTGACTAGAATGTCTTCTTTTTCCAAATAGGGAAATCTAACTAGGTCTATTTTCAAAGAAATCGAGAGACAGGTTTTTTCAATCGATTAAGTGTCCTCTTTCAGAATCAAAAAGAAAATTTTAAATTTATAGTAAAAAGTTATAGTTGTTTAGTCAAAAAATGCCGTTTTTTAAGTGTTTCTTTTTTTTAATCAGACTATGTAATCGAAATCGGTTTGGCAAAAATCCGGGATATCAAATTATCGCGTCTAAAATATTAGGAGTATCAAATAGACATGATGCCGAGAAAATAATCTGTTTTTAAAAGTTCTATTAAAATTTTTTTCTGTCCTCAAAAGGACATAGCGACCTAAGCATGCAAGATCTGTCCCCTCTCAAAAAAATTAAAAATTTTTGTTACATGTTGGCAGCATTATAATAAAACTTTTCACTAAATATTTTTAAAAAAAATTCATTTTTGTAAGAGTTATAGAGGGGAGAAAAATAAAAACTTTGTTTTTTCTTAAAAACCACTGGATCGATTTCAATGAAATTTATATGTGTTTTATAGATTAATGAGAAGAATTTAAAAAAAAATTCAAAAAATGTGGCCCACTAAAAACCCCAAACAAATTTTTTTTACTTTAAAAAAAATTTTTTTTTGTCTTAACGGTGTTCAATGGTCTCTTAAATTTCTCGATAATGTGCGACTAACAGTTATCACCCAACAAATACGGCTCTGATCGGTTTAAATAACGCAAAATTGGTAAACATTCATTTTCTAACAAACTTCCCTCTGTTTACAGACACTTTTTACAAAATATGACAACGTACATTTGACACAAATGTTTTTAATTGTCTGAATTGAAAAGATTTTGTTATTCCATACAGAAACACTATTGCAGCATTGAAATTACCATAGCAATGTAATGCGAATCATTTTGACAGCTGAGCCTTTATGCTCCCTGCTTGCTTCTGTCCTCTACTGGCAAAATGAATGTACACTCAGATGCATTAATGCTGTCCTTCCGGTTTGACGGTATTTTGCAAAGTCGTATGATTTATGTCAAAATGTTTTCAGTTCATGACATATGATAACATTCGTAAGTCACGAGCTAAGAATATTTGACAGAAATGACATGACTTTTCAAAATTCCTTTAAACCGGATGGACAGCATTAATGCATCTGAGTGTAACACACGTCTTGCCGCATGTCATTACATTACTTTTGTAATTCGAATCCTGAAACCGCATTTTTGCATTGATTAACAAAATCTTTTGAATTCAGATAATTAAAAACATTTCTGACAAATGTACGTTGTCAGATTTTGTAAAAAGTGCTTGTGTGCAGAGAAACACTAGTTCGAAAACGGTTGTTTACTAATTTCACACAAAATCCTTGATAGTGCATCATTCCGGCTGAAACACATTGTAACCAGTAAATAAACAATTAATTTTGAATATTAATATTTAATAATTAATTCATTTATTTAAATTATTTTTTAATATTTATTTATTGTTTATTTTTTTCAGTAACTGATTATTTTTTAATTTGCTTGACATTTAGTAATTATGTGTTTCTGGGATCACTCATTACGCATGTAATGTTAGATTAATTAATTAAATTAATTAAAAGTATTTTATTCCTGAGTTATTTTAAGAAAGTCATCCCAGGCAGAAATTTTCGTAAAAAGCCGTAGTTAACGTCCGATCCACTACTAATATAATACAGTTTGATAGTACTGATTTTCCATGTAACATGTCGGAATTTGGTCAAAAGATTACACGAACTCCGGCAAACGAGTGTCAAGGCTAAAAATTAGAGGAAACAAGGTTATCGTGGAGGAATCTTCTTCTTTAGCTACTAATGCCCCCTCGCAACCTGCTCTTTCACTGCCTATTAGATCTTCTCTTGGACATAGGACTTTAGATGTTGCTTCTCCTGCATCTAAGCGAAGAGCCGAATCTTTTGCCCAACAACCTTCTCCCAATAAGATTTTTTTTGAAACGTAAAGGTCAGATCGCTCTAAGAAAAGCGATCCAACGGATGATAGATCCCCCCTCTACATGGAATCCTTAGACAACTTTTTTTAACATGGGACAAACTAGCATTTCTCATAATGCTACTAAAAATCAATCTAAAGCCAAACAGTTAGATTTTAATAATTTGAAATAGCAAAGACATCCTGTCCAGCATATAACAAGTAAGCATTTTATTGACAGTTTTTCCAACACGTCTGCTCATTTTTTCTGCGATATCATCTTCTGGAACGTCCACAGGATTAAAAATTTACAGGATATCAACGAATTTATCAGCTCCCAAGATATAATTTGTTTGTGCGAAACTTGTGCGGAATCAGATCATTTACAACGTTTCAATGGTTCTACTTTTAATTATGCTATTGCACCGGCTAGAAGATGTCACCGCAGGGGTAGAGTTGGAGGCGGATAAGTAATTGCATTTTATTCCGATGTATATAATATGACTGTTATAACTGTTATAACTGTTGTCTTACAACTTTATTTTTGTCAGGGTTGTTCATGTTTCCGAACTACGCGAATTTATATTGGGTATCGTGTATGCGGCTCCTGCAGAAGATCTTATCTCTCTTTTAGATAGTCTTAATTTAAATTTTACTTATTTAACTGGAAATTTTTAAAATATTCGAATTATAATGGGGAGATTTTAATGGCAGAATTGCAGATTTGAATCAACTAAATCCAGACATCTTCAATTTTAAAACTTATTTATCCGCCGAAAGACTTTCGTTGGATAAGGTAGTTAACTCTACGGGTGAAATTATTACTAGTTACTTCGAGTCCTACGATTTTATATTATTAAATGGTCGAACACCTAGTGATTCCCCTGCTAATTGTACTTTTGTGTCCCCACAAGTTGAGAGTGTTAACAATCTGGTTTGGTGTTCATTTAAGACCCTTCCTTTTGTCCAGGACCTACAAGTTAAACAGATCGCTACCTCCTCTGATCATTTTTCCGGTTTTCTTGAGCCTGATCTCTATTAAACACAATAATGAAATTAATGATTCTGTGAAATTTCTTTTCGACACACATTATTCGGACTTTTTTCTTCTTTCACATCCTGGAGGAAGGAAGTCGGGGATATTTTTGATGAGATGGATGAAATAAATGATAATATTATTGGAGTGATTAAGGATGTAGGTACCTCTGCCGGTATGAGTAGATATTCTCATTCTCTTAAGAGTTTTGCTTGCAAACTATGGTGGGATAAAGATTGAAATAATTCAAAAAGAAAGTTACACATACCCTAAAGCTTTTTGAAGACAGTAATTTCTCCTCTTTTTTAAAACCAATATACCTCCGACTTTATTAAAAATTTGACTCAAAATTTGGTATTATATATAATTTAATCCTACAATAAAAATTTAAATACAGAAGTAGTCCCTAAAGAGTGGAGCAGGTTGAGTACAATAATGTTTTTTAAAAAATGTAACCTCAAGGACCCTGATAATGGTATTATAATGTAATTGAGAAAAGTCCTTCTTCTGCATAATTACCCTGATAATTATCACCCTATTACTCATAAAAATTGTTTAGCTAAGACTTTTACCAAAATATTGTACAATAGACTTCGATACTGGTCTGTCGAACACGATCTCATTCTGGAGTCTCTCATAGTGTATGTCCGAACGACAGTGATGAGGAACACGAAGTTTCCTCTCTACTTTAAGTTTTAGCCATGACATGGTTTACGCGGTATAAACTGAATGTACGTATTCGTGTGTGTATATTATATATATGTATGAATGTGGTGATATAAGCTTTCTTATTCCGGTAGTCGAGCATTATATTAGTTACTTTTTTGTATATTAATTTATATTTTATCACTATTTATGGAGTCATCCTATTTGGTGGGAATATGCTTCGGAAATAAAAAAAACAAATAAATATTTCCCACATTGGTTAGCGCAGACGGACCGCTTCGTGTTGCAATTTTTCTGCGACGATGTTAGCGAAGAGTTCGAGTTTTCGGGGTCCCTCATAATGATCATTTCGCATCTTTCCTCGCATCTTCACACGAAGTTGTGAGCACTAAAAAACAAATGTTTTGCTGTCTCTCGCTCGCAAAGTGCTTTATCTTTCTCGTTCCAAAAACCTTCTGATCTGCACACAGTGCACGTAAAGCCTTCTTCCACTCGTACACAGTACTTAAGTTGAGAGAAGCTTTCCCTTCGTTTCTATACCTTAAACCAATCGTATCATTCATTATGATGATACTAGGGGGAAAGTCATATAGCATATATACAAGTTCCGAATTTGCTTTCCCCGTCTAGGGCAGGTCTCCCACTACGTAGCCTTACTGATGAGTCCAGTAGTGGGGACCGGGACGAAACAATGTAAAGTAGTCTTCATACCACACTTCACATGGTAATATATTTTTATCTCCAAATACAATATATTCAGCCTATATGCCATTATAAGAATTCAGTTAAGTACTCCGAAATCGGTGGTTTACGCGGTATTTATCGATTTTAAAGGGGCTTTCCCATCAATTATAATTAATATAATTATAAATATTATATAATTATGACATATAATTGGGGATGTCATTTATAATGACATCCCACGGATTGCTGCGAAACCTATCGAATCGGGTGCTACTGTTTCCAACATCAAAAGTGGCTTCACCGTGTCTGGAATTTGGCCATTGAACGAAAATGTGTTCACGGACATCGATTTCTTACCATCTAATATAACTGATCGCGAAAACACTGTTAATCGGTCATCCACTTCTGCGGATTCTGACACGGAGCAAGAACAGATGTCAGCTGTTTCCGATGTCAATGAAACAGTTGATTTGGATAAAACTCTAGAAGAAATTCATCCGTACCCAAAGGCTGCACCGCGCAAACAAACAAAACGTGGCCGCAAACGTAAATGTGCGATTTTAACCGATTCACAAGAAATGGCACCATTGAGCGCAGAGCAGCAAGCCCTCAGTGAGAAAAAAGCAAAGAAAACAGTTTCCAAAGCTGCTGCTGTGACAAGAAAAATATTAGCAGAACAAACCAAAAAAGTAAAAGTTGATAAGCAACTTAAGGGGAGATTCCACAGAAATTAAGGTTTTTTTAAAAAAATTTTTTATAGGTAGTAAAATAAATATTTCTTAGTTAAACTTTTTTTACAATAAAATACTTGTGTTACAATAATAAAAACCATTTTTTATTTATTTATTTTTTTAATGGAGTCTTAGAAAATGGCTGCCGAAAGTGGTCCCCTCTAAAAGTTGTTTACATTTTTTCTCTGCGACAATTAATCTAAACTAAAAAAGTCAAAAATTTTCTTAATCTATACCATTATGGCTATCGTGTAAACTAGAACAAAAAAAATTTATTGAAAAATAACCAAATGGCAGACTTTTTAATTTTTCGACCATAATTTTGCAATTTAAATTGTTTATAACTTTTATAAATATTAATGGATCTTAAATATCCTAGTTTACACGAAAACTACACATTCAAGGAGCATGCTGTCCAAATTGCAAGTTATTTCGTTGAAAATTATAAAAATGAGAGTGTAAACAAGTTGAAAATGTGTAGTTTCGAGAAAAACGCGTTTAAAGTTTAAAGGACCAAATATACAAAAATTTAACTTAAAGTTATATACATAACCTTTGATATGTAACAGTAGACATTTCTTATTACTTAAGAACTACTCTTTCAAGCGGTGCGAAAAGAAAAAATGTAAATTTAAAAATAAACAAATTGAAGTTAGGTAATTAATGAAAAAACATGAATTTTCGAGGTGGAAAGGTGATGTTATTCCTACTCTCCTGCTAGCGAGTCTATTCTTATCGCTTCAGACTATTTTTCCCGTATTTTTAGATAATCATACTAACCAAAAATTAAAAAAAAATAATTTCGGTATTCAAAAAAAAAATCAGTGGAATCTCCCCTTAAGCAAGCGGCAAAAAGTTCAGGTTTGGGTATTGAAAGTGCTAAAAAGAAAAGTGTTGGCCGCGGCCGTCCCAAAAAACAATAAGTAGATAGATTATATTAGTTTTTGTAAATGTTTTTTCTTTTTTACTACTTCAATAAGTTTTAAAGTTCATATTTAATTTTATGAACTATTTTATTTGAGAATAAAACATTTATATTTTCTTTAAATTTTAAAATAAATTTAATTAATGTTATTTTATTATAATATTATAGAAATATAAATTTTTAAAGTTTACTAACAAAATAAAAGTAAATTATGAACAACTACCTTGTTAAACTTCATTAATTTAAACTTTAAGTTAAAACAGTTACTTAAAAATTAAAAAACGTATTGTTAAGTTGTTTATTTAATATTAATTATTTTTCAGGATCACAGAAACATATTAATTATTTTTTTTTACACTTTGACCTTTCGTCAAAAATGATACTTTTTGTGCATGCATTAGACACGTAAAATTTTGAAAATAATTCTATTTCATTATTATTCATCATAAAACTTAAAAATTGATAAAATTCACATTCAAAGTGATAAATGTTGATAAATATAGCGTATAAACACATTTTCATAAAAAATCAAAAGTGACCACCTTGTGGCCAAAAAAGTGTCCACCTTAGGGCAAAGACACAATTTTTTAAACGTTAATGAAAAAATTTTTTAAAGCACAATATTAATTATATTCATTTGGTATATTATTGTACGATATATAAAGATAATTATAACGATTTTTACTATTTTAAAATGGTTAATTTCGATGATTTTAACACCCTGAGAAAAAAATTTCCCGATCATTTAAAAACAGAAATTTTACAACGTTCACGTTACAAAGAGACTCATACGACTATTTACCTCAAAACTTTACTAAAATCTTTGTCTTCTAAAATAATAACATTAACAGAAAATATTTGAAGATACTAACTAATATACAAAAATTTTATTAGGGTGACCACCTTAGGGCCCTGACCACCTTGGGGCCCTCTCCCCTAAAACTTTATATTACACCAAAATTAAAATCTTTTGGTATAAAAAAATAAATGAAAAAGAA